>JARYGA010053650.1:0-28223 GCA_030545235.1 Helianthus tuberosus
AAATAGTTCTAAGCGTTAGGTTTTTAGAAAAATTTCGCCAGAGTTTCCTCTGTAACTGGAGGTGGCCACGCTTTCAAGCGTATCATTTTCTTTAACAAATCAACTCAACAATTTTCTTTATTTGACCAGAACAACTTTTCTCACAACAATTAATCAACATATGTGTAACTTGCCAAAAATTACATGAACTTGCAGTTTTCCCAAAACTGTGGTGTAAATCCCCTTAAATTTAGTAGATCTTCATATAAGATAATTTGATTCTTGTAAAAACCTCGTTTTTAGAGAAAATCCATCTTTACAACTTCCGTCATCTTTTACAAAAACTGTTATTTTGTCGGATCTTTTCATTTCACATGTGTTTACACACTTGTGGTTTATAAAAATCATGCGTGTTAGTGTAAAATCCATCTTTTAGAATACATGATTTCTTTAATACGTGGTTCTTTGAAAATACCACTTGCAGATGCGTAGATCTGCTAGTTTTAAACACAATTTCACAAGTAAAACTCTTTTACACAAGTTCATGATTCGCGTGTGGTAGAGTTTCACCTTTTAACCCTTGTATCATTCAAAACAAGCTTATGTTAAGATCCATGATCTTACCAAACCGGGTTAAACGATGATCCGAGCTACCACATCATAGATCGGGCCTAAATAATCATACATTTCGAATACTACATCATTTACACAACTTATGTGCTATTAACCACCATTATTAGTGTTTTAAGTAGACTTTAAAGCATCAACTTGCATGTTAACGAGTTTTAACCGATAAAAATCCTTTTAACCACTTTAGAATAGATTGAGAAGGTGTTCTAAGCAACATACCACTAGCTCGGGGCTAGGGAAGAATCTAGACGAAAATGGCGCGGATAAAAGCAAGATAAAGAGGTCCTTCGCGTTCCGTTTGCTCCAAGCTTCCTAATACGAGACCCTTAACACTTGTAGATGCTTGAAATATGAAGATCAAGATCGAAAATATGATGGATGGAATAGGGGATGCTTGGCCGTAAGCTTTGAGAGAGAAAGAGAGAGTTTGAAGTTGATTTGTGAAATGGAATGATTATGATGTGTAAAGGTGTGAACTTATAGATAATTAGCTTGTGTATTATCCAAGGGTTCTTGTGCTACTTAGATATTAGGCAAGAGGATCTAAACAAATCAACAAGGACAGGTGTATCCCCTCTTAGTTTGGGGCCGGTTAGCAAGGGGGGGGGGGTCTAGTTCGAAACCAAGTAGTAGTTAGGTGTTAGTTATGTTAAACCAAGTTAGTTAAGAGTTTAACTTGGTTAGTTATGTTTAGTGTGTTACAATGGGTGTTAGGGTACACGGGGACCCTAACTGGCTCAGAAAAAGACAATTAATGAAAATAACAATATTTTCATGTTTCGGGTATAGTCCGGTTGTTTGGTTGGATAGAAATCCGTTAAAGCGCTTAATAAAGCTTTAAAGTGTCGTTATATTATATTTAGTGACACAATTTATTTCCGACACTTTAGAAAGCGTCTAGTAATATTTTTTCCCATGTTCTGGCACTTTACTAGTCAGCTAGAAGCTGGATTATTTATTAAAGTGCTGAGTTTTGTACTTAGAGTACGTTTTAGGCACATCCGTTCACTGTAACTTATTCCTAGAGACGCAGTTCTACAACCCTTGTATCCCTACACTCACCATTAGTGTAGTAAAATATTTCAGGCTCTTACAGGCCTTAGAGGCAGTGTCTGCCTGATGCTGGCTATATCAGCATGTTTAATAGGTTATCCGTTATAGTGCTACTGTGCTTTTTGTGCATCATGTTTGTCACTAAGGTTCAGCATGTAAATAATGTAGTGACGATAAGTAAAGTATGATGCAAGTAAGTACATGTATCAGATATCAAGTAGCAGTTCATCAGCTAGTTCAAACAAGCACAGTAATTAAGCAATAATTTATCATTAATTAAGTCGTACGGATACCTGGTTTAGTGAGGGTTGTCACAACAAATGTACTAAGTATGCAACAAAGGATATACATAGCATAAAATGTAATGTAAAACAATGTACTAAGTGTGCACACAATGGGCATACATAGCATAAAATGTAATGTAAAACAATGTACTAAGTACGTACACAATGGGCATACATAGCATAAAATGTAATGTAAAAAAATGTACTAAGTATGCACACAATGGCCATACATAGCATAAAATGTAATGTAAAACAATGTACTAGGTACGCACACAATGGGCATACATAGCATAAAATGTAATGTAAAACAATGTACTAAATATGCACACAATGGGCATACATAGCATAAAATGTAATGTAAAACAATGTACTAAGTACGCACACAATGGGCATACATAGCATAAAATGTAATGTAAAACAATGTACTAAGTATGCACACAATGGGCATACATAGCATAAAACACAATGAAATCATGTACTATAAATGTACTAATGAACATAGCAAGTATATGATGTGAAAATAGGAAAGCATGAAAGTAACAAGTAGGCACATGTGTTTCACCCCAAAACGTTTGGAAAACAGTAAAAGAGGGGTCTATGTACTCACTTGAGATTGCTTAGTAGTCCTTGAGTAACAACCAAACAATGCTAGAGATCACGGATATCAAACGGCACCTAATATAGGTAACTATGTTAATATACCGGACCTAAATCGGAAGATTGGATAGAATGAGGGTTTGTAAACCAAACGAGTATGGATACTCGTGTAATATGGTTTAACAAATCCCACATACTAAAATGAAACCTAACCTAAGTGCTTACGACCCATTACGACCCGTTTAGGTAGCTTATGCTACTTTAACGCGTCGTTCGCGTAAAACGTGTTTGGAATGCCTAACTAGCCCTTGGATAAGCAAAATATGCCTTAACATGTCTAATATTGTTGCCAAATCAGTTTAGATGTTAAAAGTTATGTTACATATGCTTAAAATGAATTTTGGCGTAAAAAGGGCATTTTGGTAATTTACCTAAGGCATATAAACTACCTATCATACAACTACTTAAACGAAGTGACCATAAGGTATAACCTCGGAAGGTTATTCCCTATATACTATGGTCACCTAATGTTTTTGGTCGGATCCTAATGATCGACCAAACGGGTCGGGTTCGAAAGTATAAGAGATTGTTTAGATCGCTTACCTTACGACCCTATATATGCACTGAACTAAAAGTGACGAGCTAAGCTTAACTAAGTTTATAAAACAGGTTTGGTATCAAAACAAACGGTTTTGATACCTAAAAGTAGTTTGGTTACAAAATACGCAATAACACGCATTTTGGCCGAAACTACGACTCGTCACTGAGCCTAGATAACGTGGTAATCAGTAGGTATAGTCACTAGGGACTATAACCATCGTGATCACGCTCACGTTATGAAGTTCAAACGAACTTCGCATTGACCATAAACTGGTCAATGCAGAAAGTCAAACAAAGTTTGACTTTAACGCTAAAACGAATGAAAGAACGAAAGAACACTTACAAAGGGTCCCCGCAAGCTAATCTCGATCCAAGTAGTTCAGGTATGAAGCAAATGGCTTCAACTTAGAGCTTCTTAGATAAGATTTGTGGGTTTTGCAAGGAATTGAGGTGGGTATTTATAGTAAATGGACCACCGTTAGGATCGTTTCTCGAATACCGAGCTTTGATCACATCCCTACACTTGTTGCAAACTTGTGGTAACTCAAAATGGCCCCCAACATCAGGGATTGACATGTGGCATTGGCCTTTGGAGTGCATAAGAGCTGTTAACAGCTGTTAAAACAGCTTTTTCTGTTCTGAAGGGGCCTCGCGTGACGCCTAGGGGGCTAGGTGTCACGCCTAGGTCATTCTGATCAGCAACCAGTTTTCAAAGTTTCCATTTCAGTCCCCGTTGTGTATTAAGGCCATTTCCGACATATTTAAGGCTCGTTAAGTCAACTTTAAGGCCCTAAAATGATGCCTAAACATTGTGGACATGAAACATGCTCAAAAATATCCCGGATGTCGGTTCGTTTGGTCGTACGATCGCGATGTTCGCTTAATTACGACGGAATGCGCATAAGCGCGAAAAACGATCCAAATTGCGTGACGAATGGATTTTTCTTATGCCAAACACTAAAATAAAATATTTTAGTGCTTACATAAATTTTTGGATGTCCGGATGTATTCAGAACGTAAGTTATACGCGAAAGTGCAAACTTATGCACTTTTTGACGCTTTTTGTCCCTGAATGACCCAAAAGTTTATTTTAGCACACCGAACCCCTTAAAGCCTATTTCTAAGCTATGTAAAGGATATTCATGGTATGTTTAACTTATGGTCAGGTTCCGGAATGTCTGTTACAGTTCAAATTGGCATACTTTGGCAGTTTGTCAACTTTAGTCCCTGTAAACGATTTAACTCGATTTTGCCATACCAAAGCCTTCAAAACTTATTTCTAAGTTATGTAAAGGTTATTTAAGGTATGTTAAGCCTATTTCACTATTCCGGAGTGTTCATTGCATTAAACGGGTTATATTTACGCATCAGTGCGCATATAACCTTCCAGAAAGCGATTTAAAGCTTGAAATCGAACAAGAATTGATATGTGCAAAGGATACACATATTTATACAAATCCCAAGTATGAAATACAATATTTCGTTGATACAGTATTTTTTTGATGGCCGTGGAGGCACATGTGTCACAAAACAAGAATTGGCAGATAAAGAAAAGTTGGTCAATAAATTGCAAAGTTACCATTCATCGTCATATATTTTGGAACGTATTTTCAACATCACACCCGATGGAAAAGAGTCAGAAAAGAACATAAAGGGAGTTGGGTCTGAATACCATCAAGTTCCACCACCGTTGGAGAATAATTATACATTCTATGATGGCGAGAAAGTGGAAAAAGCAATAAACATGGTTGACCAGTTACCCGACAACATCGATGTGATTTATACCAAATCTGATGATATCAGTGATTCAGAGGTGGTTGGTAAAGTTGTTGAAAGTGCTTTAGTAGAAGAGTCTATCGAAACAGGTAAATCTGAATCACAAGATGAAAATGAAGGAAATTTTCATGATGAATATCTGAAAAATTCAAAATCCAAGAAAAATTTGAATGATGATTCAAAAGGATTGGTTTTCCCGATTCAGAATGTGATTTCAGAAAAGATTGAAAAAGTTTTCAAAATTGTTGAGATTGAAAAATCTGAGATTCCTAAGTTTGCAGGTAAGTGTCAGAAAACTTTTTATAACAAACCTGGTTACAAAAAGAAAAACATGAAGGCTGGGTTGGGTTATAAGAAGAAACAAAGTCGAAATAAAATTGAAACGCCAAATTATCAGACAAAGATGAATTTTGTTTATGGAACAAGTTCAGAAAAAGAGAAAGAATTTCAATTTAGGCGTCAGTCTAATGAAGAGTTTCTTGCTCAGAGAAAGAAAAAGGAACAACAACAGGTCAAAGATGTATCCAAGAGAACATGTTTCAAATGTGATCAAACAGGACATCTTGCACGCAAGTGTCCAAATCTTAAACCTGTTGATGTTGAAAAAAAGAAGTCTGATGATGTTGAGAAACAAAAAACTGAGGATGTGAAACAAAGGTCGACCAGATTTGATTCAAAACAAACTTGGAGGTATAACACAAACGAGTTTGCTTCGAATCAAACTTGGAAATCAAACTCGAATAGGTTCGATTCAAGACAGACCTGGAATTCTCACACACCCAGAGTTAGAACAACACAAAGTTGGAGAACAAATGTTGATATGACAAAACCCCAAGAGTTTTGGAAACCAAAAATTGTTGTTCAAAATCAAAATGTTCAAAAAGAGTCACATTTTTACAAAAAAGGTACTCCAAAAGTTCAGACATGGAATGTTAAGAAACATATGACTTCGGTAAAAGATGCGAAAGTTGAAGTCAAAGATTAAAAAGTTTTATTCAGAATGATAAAGATTTTCCGAAATTGAATGAAGCATATTGTGTTGAAATGCCTAAGGTCAAACAGACCTGGGCTAAATTGTTCAAGTAATCAAGTAGTCTGAATGTGCAGGTGCTCAATAAAACTGAAGATTGTGAAAACGATATTCGGAGCAGCCTGGCACAACGGGAGGAGAAGGCTGCTGAACCCTGGTTTGGTTGAACAGGGAGTTTGTTTGTTTTTTGTACATAAATAAACAATATTTCAAAAACCCTAAAAATTGAAAATTAAAAAAAAAAAACCCAAAAATATGTTTTTATTTTGTCAAAATTTGAAAAACCAAAAATATGTTTGTTTTTTAGTTTGTCAAAAATTCAAAAATACAAAAATGTTGCTTGAATACGCCGAAACCCTCACGGCTGAACAAACATGATTAATTTCACAAGATTGAAAAATGGTTTTCAAACTTTAAAATATCAGTGTGTTGTAAATAATGGGGGTATTTAATGTTTTTCGTGCGATTCGATACACAGTTAGAAGAAAATGGATGGCGAGACAAAGCTATCAGTGTCGGTTTGTCAAATTTTCTTTAAATGATTTTGCATTTTAGGGGGAGAAAAATTTGTCACAGAAAATACAAAAACATTTGAAAATTTGAAAAAAGCCAAAAACATGATAAAATTCGAAAATTTGAGTTTTTGTGTAAAAAAGAGGAAATGATAGTACATCAGTAGACAATCACAGTACGCTAAAGAAATGGAATGTTATAATGTGATAAACGGTCTCACTGATGATGTGCCAGTAGGTTTTTGCACATTTAGTAGATTGTGATGAGATATAAACCTAAATTTCAAACTTACTTATTTCGTGGGGAACACTACTTGGATATATAGGTAACCCCTGAAATCTCGTTTGAAGGTCCCCTCTTTCTGAGATACTAGGTCTTTATGCTTAGTGATATCTGGGGTATTATCCCGGGACTTCTGATAATGCGGAAGCAATGGCCTAGTCCCCGGAGAATACTTTACGCTTGCTTGAAATAAAAGCCTGCCCTCAGTACAAAAAATGATGAAACATTGAAAAATGCTAATCATGTGTTGTTGTAAAAAAGATCCTCTAAAGGGGACCCACCAAAAGTCGAATCCGTCATCTCTCTGCTGAACGGAAGTTCTGACCTGAGCTCTCATGGCCCTCGCAATTTAACCCCTTACAGATATCATCTAGGTATACTCACCTGTAAGACTGAATATTGGGATCTGGATACGGGAGTATATTCAAGAGGTGGGACACGCGAATAAGTTTAAGTTCTTAAAACACTAATCTCGTATCTCGAATCAATTGAACTTTGTGTGAAAATTTAAAGTGGACCAGTATACTGACAATCTAAGTGAATTGTTTAGAACTTAATGTGTAAAAAGATCAACGGTACTTGTGACTTGTCAAAAACTGATATGATCCTCTAACGCAAACTCAAACAAAAATATTGTTTGTAAATTTGTTTGTAAATATTTCTTTACTGCTGTCACACCCCTTTCTGCGACGGAAGCACGAAGTGTGATCATGAAAGGTTCTCATTGCATACGAAGAGTAAACATGCTACATGCTCGTAAAATAACATCAAATACCATAATTTGAAAACATAAGTTTAGCGTTTACATTACTAAGTCGCATAAAACATTGCCTTAAAAAGTTTACAACTTTATTTAAAGATAAACATAAGCGAAATCCACGAGCATAAGCAAGACCGCGCGCACACCCATCCTAGTTACCTGAAATACATGTGAGTTTTGGAAAAACGTCAACATAATGTTGGTGTGAATTCATGCAGTTTTTGTATTTCACGTTTGTATACGTTATATGAAAACATAGTTTGAGTCATGTATAAATCAAGTTTTCATATATAAATCAAGTATTCATGTGTACACCACGTACTCATGTATAATTCAAGTTTTTCTTGAGTACCCCACATACTCAAGTTTAATTCCCATCTCCTTGAGTACCCCACGTACTCAAATTTAATTCAAGTTTTAGTATGGTATGAATTTTATGTAAATAAAGTATTCCTGTAAGTATCAGGATTGTTAATGGGTTGCAAAGCCATTAACATGTGACACGACATAGGAAGTCACCAAACCTTAGGCATTTAATTTTATATTCTGAGACACAAAAGCACTACTCGATACTCGCCCTCACCGAGAGTGTGGCTGCCCGGCACCCGTTAGATCTAACCTTTTGTTCTGCGGTCTAGGTATATTGTTGATTAATGGTGCTTATGTACCCTATTCGTGACACGATTTCTCGTATCATTTCTCATAACGCATCATACTTGGTACTCGTCCTCACCAAGTGCGCTTCTCGTATTCTTATATCTCATCACACTTGGTACTCGTCCTCACCAAGTGTGCTTCTTGTATTCTTATATCTCGTCACACTTGGTACTCGTCCTCACCAAGTGTGCTTCTTATTATCATACCATTAATAAACATAGTAATATTTGTAAATGTATTTCACCCCCGAAGTTATAAAAACTGAAAACAGTTAAAGAAAAGGGGGAGCATGAACTCACAACTTTTCGTTCCTGTGCGTCGTAAACTTCACCGGATTTGCTTAATTAACGTCGTAACCTATACGCGTTTTCTTAACGTTAGTCACTAGACTTGTGTCGCACAAGTACAATCACTCTCTTTTGTGTATATATTCTTGTGTTAAAGATATTTTATATTTTTAACTACGTGCCTTACTTATATTATTTTCTCAAAAATAAATATAAGCTTTTTGTATTTTGCACTTTGCACCCGAATTATGTATTTTGTCTAAATAGGTTGCATGTGTATTTTTTTGTATTTTTACTCGTTACGAGTGTCTCCAAGTCATATTATTTTTACTCTAAAAATAATATATACCTAGTTCACAAAATAATCACATAATCACACAAGCGATAAATATATATTCTAAATATATATTTAACAAGTTTTATTTATGAAAATCCACCTCCGGTATTTGGTAATTTTGTAATAAAAATCATGGCGAAGTTTGTGTGGAGAACCAGTCAAAAATATATTCATAACACTTGTCACTCAAAAATATTCTACGTGTTATTTTCTGGAAAAATTTCGCCAGAGTTTCCTCTGTAACTGGAGGTGGCCACGCTTACTAGCGTGTCATTTTCTTTTCAAAATTCAATCAACAATTTTCCAATCATCAACAAACAATATTCAAACATTAAACTAGCCAAAGCAAGTATAAATCGCGAACACATGAACTTGTAAGTTATGTGAAAACACGTAGTAATCTTCCAACACTTTTAGTAGATCTTTCTATCTTTAAAAATAAAATCATTTTCTTGAAAACTTTATTTTTAAAGAATATGAAGTTTTACAACTTCTAGTTGGTATTTACGAAAATATTTCTTTATTAAATCCTCTCATTACACAAGTGTCCACACACTTGTTTGTTCACAAAAAAACTTTTGGTTTATGTAAGATCTGGCCTTTAAACACGATTTGCATCTTACACTTGGTCCTTCGAAAATACCACTTGTAAATCTTTAGATCTACTAGTCTAAAACTCTATTTTACAAGAAAAATCATTTTTACACAAGTTCATGTTCATGTATGAAAGGGTTCGTCATCTTGTAACTTTCCTACTTAACATAATGCTAGTTCATGTTCCATGAACATGATCTAGCGTGGTTGGATGACGATCCGTTCCACTACTAGCAATCAACAACATAAAATAATCATAACAAAACAAGTTTCATAAGTTTTACACTATTAGTTTCTTTTTATCCACCAAGTTCATCTTCTTTACAAGACTTTAAACTTTGATCTCTAGTGTTTATGATTTTTACCCGTTAAATCTCTTATTAACCACGTTAAATATGAACAAGAGAATGTTTAGAGACACTTAATACTAGCTCGAGGCTAGGGAAGAAACTAGATGAAAATAGGTGGTTAATAGCGTCGTAGAGAGGTCCTTGCGATTCCGTAAGCACCGAGCTTGTTTGTAGGAACTCTAACACTCTTGTAAATATGTGATTTAGCAATATCAAAGTTGAAAGTGGGTGGATGGTGGGTGGATGCTCTCGGCCGTAAGCAAAGAAGGGAGAAAGAATGCAATTTCTTTTGAGTGGTGATTATGAAATGAAAGTATTATCACACATGTTTACTTATAACCCTTTTTCCATTATTAACCATTAGATACTATGCCCACTAGATATGAAGCAATTAGATTAAAATAATCAACAAATCAAGGGTGTGTGTTCCCTAGGGGAAGACCGATCGGATGGGGGGTGGGCATTTAGTTGGGTTTGAACCAAATGGTAAAGTATATAGTTAGTTAATTAGGACATTAAATTAAGTTACTTGTGTGTAGTGTTTTGTAACGGGTGTTAGGGTATTCGGGGACCCTAACTAGCTTAGAAAAAAGAAAAACAATGTCAATGTCAATATTTTTATGTTCCGGGTTAAGTCCGGTTGTTCGGTTGGATATTAATCCGTTAAAGTGCTAAATAAGCATTTAAAGTGTCGTTAATATTATTTTTAGTGACACTTGGGGAAGTATTCTGGATAGTAAAACGGAATTTCTGCATGACATTTATGTTGTTAAAAGCTGATTTATTGCTGAATTATACAAAATTCTGCACTTAAAGTGCGTTTCGGGTGCTTTTTAGTGCTTATTTTTGCTTTCGCAATGTCTATATATTAAACCCTTGCATGTACTCTTGGGTTTTAATGTACTTTTGTCGTCGGACCTACACCTAGGCCTTAATTCTATTGTCCGACTGCTTTCTACTGTTCTGTTGACACAGTGTGTCCTACCGGTGAGTTTACTAGTATTTTTGACGCAACGCTCTCGTTTATGCATAAAGCAATATTTTTGTAGTATACAACGTGCATGAATTCACTTGTTTAGCATGTAATCAGTCAATGTTGACATTTAAGCACATAATTGCAGTCATTAAGCAATAACTAGAGTGTACGGAAATTACCGGTTTGTGCCAGTTGTCACAGTCTCCCCCCGTTAAAAGAATTTCTTCCCGAAATTCAGGCTGAACCAACTCTCGCATGAGTCTTCTTGAATAGGTGGGGATACTTTTCTTTGAACAGGTCTTCGCATTCCCATGTGTACTCGGGTCCGTGCTTAGAGTTCCAACGTACTTTGACAAGTTTAACAGTGCTCCTCCTGGTCTTGTTGACTTTCCAGTCGGTAACCTCAACGGGTTGTTCTGTAAATCGGAGGGCGTCATCAATATGCACTTTATCCATCGGGATGATCACGTTTTCTTGTGTTGGACTCTTCTTCAGGTTGGATACATGAAACGTATCATGTACTCCATTAAGTTCTTCTGGTAACTCCAACTTGTATGCCACGGTACCAATTCTTTTCAATATTCTGAATGGTCGGATGTATCGTGGATTCAGCTTTCCACGCTTTCCAAATCTGACTACGCCCTTCCAAGGTGAGACTTTTAACAACACTTTGTCTCCCACCTCGAATTCTACTGATTTTCTTTTCGGATCAACGTAGCTCTTTTGTCGATCTTGAGCCGCCTTAATGCGCTCTCAGATCTGCGCAATCTTGTCGGTTGTCTCTTGTACAAGTTCAGGACCAACCATACGTTTATCTCCAGCGTCTGCCCAACATAAGGGCGATCGGCATTTGCGGCCATACAGAGCTTCGAACGGCGCGACTTTTATGCTCGTATGATAACTGTTATTGTAGTATCCCAGCTGCCGCCTAGATCCATGACACATGCGCGAAGCATATCTTCTAACGTTTGTATAGTCCGTTCGCTCTGGCCGTCTGTTTGCGGATGGAATGCCGTGCTCAGATCTAACTGAGATCCAAAGGCTTCCTGAAATGATTGCCAGATTCTTGAGACAAAGCATCCATCTCTGTCTGAAATGATTGAGATTGGCACTCCATGTCGTGCCACAATTTCTCTTAAGTATATCTCAGCAAGCTTTCCAGTGCTGTCTTTTTCTCGGATCGGTAGGAAGTGCGCCGACTTTGTTAATCGATCAACTATTACCCATATCATATCGTGCCCTCTCGGGGTCCTGGGTAATTTCGTTATGAAGTCCATCGAGATTTGTTCCCACTTCCACACGGGAATCTCTGGTTGTTGTAGTAGGCTGGACGGTTTCTGATATTCGGCCTTAACCTTAGCACAGGTTAGGCATTTTCCAACATAGACAGCAACGTCGCTTTTAAGTCTCGGCCACCAGTAATACTCCTTCAAGTCTTGATACATCTTGTCCGACCCTGGGTGGATCGAGTATCTCGATTTATGCGCTTCATCAAGGATGACTTCTCGTATGCCACCATAGAGTGGAACCCAAATACGCTTCTTGAAGTATAAGGCTCCCTCTTCGTTTGGCACCATGTATTTCAGCATACCCCATAGGTATTCAGCTTTACGGTTCTCTCCTTTAAGAGCTTCTTGTTGTGCATCACGAATGCGTGCAGTGAGGTTCGTTCGAATGGTCATTTCTAACGCTCGAACCCTTAGGGTCTTAACCCTTTCTTTTCGACTTAGCGCGTCTGCTACAACGTTTGCCTTTCCAGGATGGTACTTAATCTCACAGTAGTAATCATTTAGCAGCTCGACCCATCGTCGATGTCGCATATTCAATTCCTTCTGATTGAATATGTGTTGTAGACTTTTGTGATCTGTGAAGATTGTACATCGAGTACCATATAGATAGTGTCGCCAGATCTTCAAGGCGAATACCACCGCGCCGAGTTCCAAGTCATGCGTGGTATAATTCTTTTCATGTACCTTCAATTGTCTTGAAGCGTAAGCGATGACTTTTTGGCGTTGCATGAGCACGCAACCCAAGCCTTGTCGTGAGGCGTCGCAGTATACCACGAAGTCTTCAGTGCCTTCGGGTAATGATAGTATTGGTGCATCACCGAGCTTGTTTTTAAGTAACTGGAAGGCTTCTTCTTGTTTGTGACCCCAGTCGTATTTCTTGTCTTTCTGTGTAAGGGTCGTTAGCGGTTGAGCTATCTTTGAGAAGTTCTCGATGAAACGTCGGTAATAGCCCGCTAAGCCCAAAAATTGTCGAACTTCGGTTGGGGCCTTGGGAGCTTCCCATTTCTTTATTGCTTCTATCTTGGACGGGTCTATATGAATGCCCTTCTCATTCACAACGTGACCAAGAAATTGTACTTCGCGAATCCAGAATTCGCATTTCGAGAACTTTGCATAAAGCTTCTCTTTCTTCAGTAGTTCCAAGATGGTTCTGAGATGTTGCTCGTGCTCTTCTTTCGTTCGTGAATAAATCAGGATATCATCGATAAATACAATCATGAATTTATCGAGATATGGTTTGCATACGCGGTTCATCAGATCCATAAAGACCACTGGTGCATTCATCAGCCCGAATGGCATCACAAGAAATTCGTAGTGCCCATAGCGTGTTCTGAATGCAGTCTTTGGTACGCTTTCCTCTTGGATTCTCAGCTGATGGTATCCAGATCGAAGGTCGATCTTGGAATAGTAGCTTGATCCATGCAGTTGATCAAATAAGTCATCAATCCTCGGTAGCGGGTACCGATTCTTGATAGTGAGCTTGTTCAGTTCCCTGTAATCGATACACATCTGCAGTGTTCCATCCTTCTTCTTCACAAATAATACTGGAGCTCCCCAAGGTGAGAAGCTTGGCCTTATAAATCCTTTATCCAACAACTCCTGAAGTTGTGTAGATAATTCCTGCATTTCGGATGGTGCAAGCCGATAGGGAGCCTTGGCTACAGAAGCGGCTCCTGGAACCAAGTCTATACGGAATTCGACTTGTCGTTGCGGAGGTAATCCTGGCAAATCTTCGGGAAAAACATCAGGGAATTCCTTCACCACAGGAATGTCTTTGAGTTTTGGCTCCACAGCCTTCTTGTCTATAACGTGTGCTAGGAAAGCAACACATCCTTTCCTCAGGCACTTCTGTGCCTTCATGCAACTGATGATTCGAAGAGGCGCGTCTCGTTTTTCTCCATGCACGACGAGAGTTTCATCATTCGCCAGAGGGATGCGAATGATTTTCTCATAACATACAACTTCAGCTTTGTTCTTGGACAACCAGTCCATCCCGACTACTACATCGAAGCTACCCAATTGAATAGGTAAGAGGTCGATGCTAAATCTTCGTTCACCAAGTTCTAGTGTACAACCCCTAACAACTTCGCCCGATTCAACAAGTTTTCCATTAGCTAGTTCTATGGAGTAAGGAATTTCTAATCTACTAGATTCTATTCCAAGCATGCGTTTAAATTCCACAGACATGAAGCTAGAATCGGCGCTAGTGTCAAATAATATGGATGCAAAGTGATTGTTAATGAGAAACGTACCGGTGACCACGTTAGGGTCCTCGCGTGCGTTCTTTGCTCCAATCACAAATGCTCGAGCCTGAGCATTGTTTCCCTCTAGGCAGTCCTTCATGAAATGATCATTGCTTCCACATCTGAAGCATCCTTGGTTCCGCCCTTTCCCGTTACCATTCTTGTTACCAGCACCATTTCCATTCCGATTCTTTCCTTTTCCCCAACAGTCTTCTGTTTGATAACCCAATTTACCACATTTGTCGCACCTTGGAATGCGACAAGCTCCTTCATGATGAAACTTACATTTTTGACATCTAGGCATGGAGCCTTGGTATGCTTTGGTTGCATGGGTTTTCGCCTCCTGAGACGGGTTAGCGTCGCGCTTCTTGCTGAAACCCTTGTTGTTACGAGTTGCTTGGTTCAAACTTGCATGCTTTCTCTTTTTGTCGCCGGACGACTCGGCATGTGTCTCGGTCTTCTCTGTTGGGTTCAGTGATAACTTCTTCATACGAATACAATCTTCAGTCAGGCTGACAGCCAGAGTTACAGCCTCAGTGATTGTTTGTGGTTTGGCCGACGTCACCATGCCACGAAACTCTGGGGCCAGTCCCCAAATGTAGCGTTCAACGCGCTTGAATTCGGGAGTCACCATGTAGGGAAGCACTCTAGACAGATCGTGGAACCTTCGAGTATAACCATTAATATCAGCACCTTCCATAGTCAAGTGCAAGAACTCTGTTTCCAGCCTTTGGAGTTCAGCGCGAGAGTAATACTTCTCTCTCATTCTTTCCTTCAGTTCCTCCCAGGTTAAGCCATAAGCAGCATCATCACCCAAGGTTTGGGCTTGCAGGTTCCACCAAGTCAGAGCTTCATCGACAAACAATCTGGTAGCAAAAGTGACTTGCTGATCCGCAGTGCACTTGCTCACGCGGATAGTAGCTTCAGTCTTCTCCGTCCAGCGCACAAATGCTACTGCACCTCCTGTGCCGTCATAGTTCATCGGCTTGCAGTCAAGGAACTTCTTGAAAGTGCAACCTGGAGTTGATTCAACCGATTCACATGTGAGCAATCGAAGAAATAATGAAACAAAGACCGTTCATAAATTTCCCCATGCTTAGCAAATTATCTTAAGGTTACCTTGAGCTGCATTGCCTCCAGACGAATCTCCATTCCCATTACGCCTAGCGTTGCTTGGTCTTCCACTGTCTTGAGTACGGTTTACCTCGTACTGGGTGATAGCAGCGGAGATCCTTTCTTCTAGTAGAGCGTTCAGCTCTTCAGCAGTTCTTGGCAGTGGGGGAGGAGGAGGTTGATCATCATTTCGAGCAGTCACAGCTTTCCTGGGTGCCATGTTCTGACAGAACACAACACAACAGGGTTAGACATTTGTTTGATATCGTCATACTAGACAGTAGTAGTATATATATTCCTAGGTATATACCACATAAGTGACATCAAACAATTATTACTCTAGCAGAGTACTTAGTAGGCTTGCACTGAGGGAATCTATACGTGACAAGACTTGCTGTGGTTTCTGTGCACTGAATTCCATAATTATGTATGCATCCATAATTACGTAACTCCTTGCATAGTCCGCACAGTTCGTTTCATCCTCGTATTTCTTCCTTCAGATAGGCCATCGCTTTCGGATAAAGTCATGTATACTCGTGACATTCTACTTCTAGTACATGCTAATTATCACACATAATTGCAAGTAATTTCTAGTCAATGACAAGTGCTACTCAAGTGCACTCTAAGTCTCGTAGTGTTTTTCTAGACTCATGTAGACAGTTTCAGGCAGTGGATGTTGCGGGACGTTTTATGCAATGAAAACTCTTTGAAAATTGTTTTCGTGAAAGGATCATAGAGATTGTAGACTAGACTCGATAAGGAATCCTGGTTCACTACAATCGCAGCTCTGATACCAATCTGTCACACCCCTTTCTGCGGCGGAAGCATGAAGTGTGATCATGAAAGGTTCTCATTGCATACGAAGAGTAAACATGCTACATGCTCGTAAACTAACATCAAATACCATAATTTGAAAACATAAGTTTAGCGTTTACATTACTAAGTCGCATAAAACATTGTCTTAAAAAGTTTACAACTTTATTTAAAGATAAACATAAGCGACATCCACGAGCATAAGCAAGACCGCGCGCACACCCATCCTAGTTACCTGAAATACATGTGAGTTTTGGAAAAACGTCAACATAATGTTGGTGTGAATTCATGCAGTTTTTGTATTTCACGTTTGTATACGTTATATGAAAACATAGTTTGAGTCATGTATAAATCAAGTTTTCATATATAAATCAAGTATTCATGTGTACACCACGTACTCATGTATAATTCAAGTTTTTTCTTGAGTACCCCACGTACTCAAGTTTAATTCCCATCTCCTTGAGTACCCCACGTACTCAAATTTAATTCAAGTTTTAGTATGGTATGAATTTTATGTAAATAAAGTATTCCTGTAAGTATCAGGATCGTTAATTGGTTGCAAAGCCATTAACATGTGACATGACATAGGAAGTCACCAAACCTTAGGCATTTAATTGGTATATTCTGAGACACAAAAGCACTACTCGATACTCGCCCTCACCGAGAGTGTGGCTGCCCGGCACCCGTTAGATCTAACCTTTTGTTCTGCGGTCTAGGTATATTATTGATTAATGGTGCTTATGTACCCTATTCGTGACACGATTTCTCGTATCATTTCTCATACCGCATCATACTTGGTACTCGTCCTCACCAAGTGCGCTTCTCGTATTCTTGTATCTCATCACACTTGGTACTCGTCCTCACCAAGTGTGCTTCTTGTATTCTTATATCTCGTCACACTTGGTACTCGTCCTCACTAAGTGTGCTTCTTATTATCATACCATTAATAAACATAGTAATATTTGTACATGTATTTCACCCCCGAAGTTATAAAAACTGAAAACAGTTAAAGAAAAGGGGGAGCATGAACTCACAACTTTGCGTTCCTGTGCGTCGTAAACTTCACCGGATTTGCTTAATTAACGTCGTAACCTATACGCGTTTTCTTAACGTTAGTCACTAGACTTGTGTCGCACAAGTACAGTCACTCTCTTTTGTGTATATATTCTTGTGTTAAAAATATTTTATATTTTTAACTACGTGCCTTACTTATATTATTTTCTCAAAAATAAATATAAGCTTTTTGTTTTTTGCACTTTGCACCCGAATTATGTATTTTGTCTAAATAGGTTGCATGTGTATTTTTTTTGTATTTTTACTCGTTACGAGTCTCTCCAAGTCATATTATTTTTACTCTAAAAATAATATATACATAGTTCACAAAATAATCACATAATCACACAAGCGATAAATATATATTCTAAATATATATTTAACAAGTTTTATTTATGAAAATCCACCTCCGGTATTTGGTAATTTTGTAATAAAAATCATGGCGAAGTTTGTGTGGAGAACCAGTCAAAAATATATTCATAACACTTGTCACTCAAAAATATTCTACGTGTTATTTTCAGGAAAAATTTCGCCAGAGTTTCCTCTGTAACTGGAGGTGGCCACGCTTACTAGCGTATCATTTTCTTTTCAAAATTCAATCAACAATTTTCCAATCATCAACAAACAATATTCAAACATTAAACTAGCCAAAGCAAGTATAAATCGCGAACACATGAACTTGTAAGTTATGTGAAAACACGTAGTAATCTTCCAACACTTTTAGTAGATCTTTCTATCTTTAAAAATAAAATCATTTTCTTGAAAACTTTATTTTTAAATAATATGAAGTTTTACAACTTCTAGTTGGTATTTAAGAAAATATTTCTTTATTAAATCCTCTCGTTACACAAGTGTCCACACACTTGTTTGTTCACAAAAACACTTTTGGTTTATGTAAGATCTGGCCTTTAAACACGATTTGCATCTTACACTTGGTCCTTCGAAAATACCACTTGTAAATCTTTAGATCTACTAGTCTAAAACTCTATTTTACAAGAAAAATCATTTTTACACAAGTTCATGTTCATGTATGAAAGGGTTCGTCATCTTGTAACTTTCCTACTTAACATAATGCTAGTTCATGTTCCATGAACATGATCTAGCGTGGTTGGATGACGATCCGTTCCACTACTAGCAATCAACAACATAAAATAATCATAACAAAATAAGTTTCATAAGTTTTACACTATTAGTTTCTTTTTATCCACCAAGTTCATCTTCTTTACAAGAGTTTAAACTTTGATCTCTAGTGTTTACGATTTTTACCCGTTAAATCTCTTATTAACCACGTTAAATATGAACAAGAGAATGTTTAGAGACACTTACTACTAGCTCGAGGCTAGGGAAGAAACTAGACGAAAATAGGTGGTTAATAGCGTCGTAGAGAGGTCCTTGCGATTCCGTAAGCACCGAGCTTGTTTGTAGGAACTGTAACACTCTTGTAAATATGTGATTTAGCAATATCAAAGTTGAAAGTGGGTGGATGGTGGGTGGATGCTCTCGGCCGTAAGCAAAGAAGGGAGAAAGAATGCAATTTCTTTTGAGTGGTGATTATGAAATGAAAGTATTATCTCACATGTTTACTTATATTCCTTTTTCCATTATTAACCATTAGATACTATACCCACTAGATATGAAACAATTAGATTAAAATAATCAACAAATCAAGGGTGTGTGTTCCCTAGGGGAAGACCGATCGGATGGGGGGTGGGCATTTAGTTGGGTTTGAACCAAATGGTAAAGTATATAGTTAGTTAATTAGGACATTAAATTAAGTTACTAGTGTGTAGTGTTTTGTAACGGGTGTTAGGGTATTCGGGGACCCTAACTAGCTTAGAAAAAAGAAAAACAATGTCAATGTCAATATTTTTATGTTCCGGGTTAAGTCCGGTTGTTCGGTTGGATATTAATCCGTTAAAGTGCTAAATAAGCATTTAAAGTGTCGTTAAAATTATTTTTAGTGACACAATTTATTCCCGACACTTGGGGAAGTATTCTAGATAGTAAAACGGAATTTCTGCATGACATTTATGTTGTTAAAAGCTGATTTATTGCTGAATTATACAAAATTCTTCACTTAAAGTGCGTTTCGGGTGCTTTTTAGTGCTTATTTTTGCTTTCGCAATGTCTATATATTAAACCCTTGCATGTACTCTTGGGTTTTAATGTACTTTTGTCATCGGACCTACACCTAGGCCTTAATTCTATTGTCCGACTGCTTTCTTCAGTTCTGTTGACACAGTGTGTCCTACCGGTGAGTTTACTAGTATTTTTGACGCAACGCTCTCGTTTATACATAAAGCAATATTTTTGTAGTATACAACGTGCATGAATTCACTTGTTTAGCATGTAATCAGTCAATGTTGACATTTAACCACATAATTACAGTCATTAAGCAATAACTAGAGTGTACGGAAATTACCGGTTTGTGCCAGTTGTCACAACTGCTTTATGTTTCAGAAAAATATAAAAAGATTTTTTCTTCTGCTTTATTTTCGACAACCAATGTTTGAAATGCTGAGTGTCAAAATCTAAGTAAGCTGATTGTGTGTCTGAAAATAAATCAAGTTCATTAATTTGAAACTTGAAATTGTTAACCAAAATTCAAAAACAGTTTGTGATATCTCCAAGGTCATTAATTTGGACTTGGATGATTAACTGTGAGGGATTTGGATGCTTGTATTGTTAAAGAGCTAGTTTCCAATTCTGTTTGATGAAACTGTCAAATTCATGAAATTTGTAGTTAGAGAAAATTGAATTGCCAGGACACAATTCCTGGATATTTGAAAGCTTGAAATGCTGTTACTTATAAACGTATGAGTGTTGCAGATATTGTACCAGACTACGATCCCGGTAGCTGAGTCTTAGGGGGAGTCTGAAGACGAGCTCGAAGCAAGGGGGGCTTGTAACCAGAAAGCAAGGTGCTGATCCCTAAAGCACGGAAGCTTGACGAAAGGGGGAACCTGAAGAAGCTGATCAATGAAGAAAGATTGATGGATGCTTACAGTGTTAGACAATTTGGACAGAGCAAAAAGACTGATCAAGACTGAAGATGTGTCATGCAAAAGACTCGACACTGAAGACTTCGTCAACATCCGAGGGGGAGTCTGTTAGTGTAATATGTCTTTTGATTTCGTCTTGTATCAAGTCATGTAATAGGATAGGATAGGATAAACCAGAGCTCGGGTGCTAGAAATTGATTTTTATAAGTTTGGAGCTAATTCCGCTTGAAAGTGTCAAAGCTCATTTCAAACAGAATTAACCTGGTTAATTCCGCTTGAGCGTGCCTTGAGCATTTCAAGCGGAATCACCACTAGTATATATAGGGGAGCTCATCGTTTCATTTGAAACGAGATTACTTCTTGTGTTTGGTAACGAAGTGCTGCCAAATCGTCTCTAGGTGCTGTAAGATTTTCATAATCAATACAAGAGACATTTAAATTGAATCAAGCATCCGTGTCATTGATTCCGCCTTTGATTCGAATAAACAACTCTTCTGATCGACTCATTTAGGTTGTACAACGATCCTACAGCCCCACGGGGATACACTCGGTCGGATAAACCCTTTGTCGAGTGAAGAAACACTAACTAAATGGTCGGAACCGAGATAGTTAGGGGGTTTGAATCCGCATAAAAGGTTAGCTCTCTCTCGGTTGATTCAGTTGTAATGGAATTCCTTCTCCGGTGATTCTGCAAAAAAGAACACCGTTAGCCTCGTCAAGGGGAGAAGAGGGTTCTCTCCTTGACCCGACTCCGGCGTGAGAATAAGTATTGGTATCGGAGAAGATAAGTATTTGAGGAGTGAGAGTAATCTGAGTTTATACCTGAACAGTTCTCTTATTTATAACCGGGAGTTTGGGAGGGAAAACCTGTTATTGAAAAGATGACGGAAGATGCTAACGCCGTAGCGGTTATCTTTTCTTCCGTTAAGTTCTTTGATCCTTTGTCAAGTTTTCTCGATCCGATGTGAGTGCACACGGATCGTGGTTTGATCTATGGCTGGGGATTTGCCATGTGGAAAGAGATTAAGTGGAGATTACTCTCCAATTGCATGCCTTTGTTGTGATTCTAGAATTGTTTATGGTGATGACACGTGTCCAGACGGTTACAACCGTCTGGGTGGTGCACGATTGTATTTCCTTCTAGATTATTGTTGTAATCCGGTGTGACACCTTACCGTGTGGACACAGATGAATAACTCCCAGGTCTGGGCAAAATAATATCCAAGTCTGGATACTTAGGCGGAGGTATCTGAACAAAAGGTTTTGATCCTTTGTTAATTTGGGGAAGGCGCAAGGATTCATGTTATCCTTTGGGCGCGTGATTATAAGTTACTGATTGTTTTCTTCCTTTAATAAGACCCATGCGCGGCCGCGCAAGGTTAAAAAGGTTGAAAAACCTAGTTTGTGGTATGGTCTCAAATCCTTTTTATGAGGTTTTTGGGACCTTACCCCTTCAAGTCCCCCCAGTCTAGTGTTGTACTTATGCAAGTAAGTGGAGCACTGGACTTATGAGAGGGAAAAAGTTTTTGGTCGCGAAAAGGTAAGAAAGCTTCTGTTAGAAGATTTGAATTTTGTAAAGATTTTTTTTTTATGGAAAATCTTTGACTTGATGCTAGCACAGTAAATTGATTTTGACAACCTGTCATTGTCAGTTGTTTTTTACTGCCCGTGTCTTACACGCGCGCGTGTAAACGCGTGTATGTTCTGACATCTGCTTTTTCTGTTGCTTGGGGAACCGTGATACCCAGAACAGTGCTGTGACGGTTACCGATGCTATTTATTGCGATGGGTATATAATCGTTTGGGTAACCTCTTCTCTGTAATCATTGTTTTGTTTGAAAACTTTGCCCTGTTCCTTGTTCTTAAGAAAAACTTTCCATCATTCCCCTGCTTATGTCAACCGGAGAACGTCAAGAGGATCTTGTTGAAGAGATGTCGACTGAACTTCCACCATTGAAGTGGCCCAGGGCTTCTTTTGAGGGTTTGATTCAGAATCTTAAATTCCCGGAGAACTGGGGTGCCTTGTATCCTGAAGAAGGGCAAACGGCAGCGAATGCTCCGGCAGGGTATATTACCCTTTTTTGGGATTTTTTCTGCGATGGTAACTTTCGTTTGCCTGTTACGAGATTTTTCCTTGAAATTCTTGGATTCTACAATCTGCATATCTCCCAACTTCACCCTATTGGTATGGTTAGGGTTCGTCATTTCGAATTTGTATGTCGAACGATGCATGTGGAGCCAACCGTTCCCCGATTTAGGGTTTTTTATCAGATGCACTGTACCCAAGGGTTTTACTCATTTGTTCAGAGGGCTTCTGCAAAGAAAATTCTTCATCAGCCCCCAAAATCATTTCATGATTGGAAACAGAAATTTTTCTTTATCAAAGCTGGAGTGATTCCGATGAAGATGACGCTAAGAGGGAAGGACGATGTTCCGATTGAATCAATTCAGACTCCTGTTGATGAGAACTGGTACCAAGATCTGAAGGATGTTCCCAATATTGCTTTGCCGGAGAAAGCCCTAGTCGGAGCTGGCATGAGTTTGAACTGGAAGATGGAACGTGATGATAAACCCGTGTACACTGAGGATGGTCATAGTAAGTATTGGGGTTTTGTCACTGTTCTTCTTCTTGTTTTTTTTTTTTTTTTTTTTTTTTTTTTGACCTGCTTTCCCTTCAATGTAGTTGTTTCTCTATATGTTGTTGCTTTTAAGAGGGAAGGCGGAAGAATGGGGACTATCAAGAAGAAACCTGAAGAGGGGCTCTGGTATCACCGTATTGTGAAGAATTTTGTGCTTCCGCAGGACGTGGACCTATCTGTTCAACCGGCAGCTGGTGCTGGTGAGTTTATATCTGTTTTTCTTTTCTTTTTAGCTTTGAGTAAATTTCTCTGTCTTGCACTTTTTTTGTAGGTGAGTTGTTGAATTTGGGCATAGGCCCTGAGAAGAAAAAACGCGCAACTACGTCCACTTCTGCGCCGAAGAGGAGTGAAACTGTTAAGACTCAACCTTTGAAGGCGAAAAATGCTGGAAAGAAGAAAGGTACGCGCCGTTCTTCTGTTTCCAGGTGTGACTATGTGGTGGTTTCTGACTCGTTGGAGGGTCTTACTCCTGTAGTGACCATGCGGGAACCGAAGCCAGAACCGAAGGATTCTGCCGATATTCCTCCTTCCAACCCAAATGAGCCTATCGATCTGGATTCCAGTCCTGAGCGTTTGGTTCATAGGAAGGCCGGTAAGAGAAAGCCAGCTGATGCTGATGCGGAGGGTCAACCTCCCAAGAAAGTGCAGAGGAAGAAAATTACTTGAAAGGGAAACCTAGATGCTTTTGTTTCAGAATCCATTCCTGGTATGTATTGGTGTTCTTTGTTTTCTTTGAGCGGATAGGATTTTTATAGACTTTTGTTTTTCCAGAAATTCCTGTTTCTTCTGTTCCTGTGGACGTACCAACTGTGGTTGATAAAGAACTTCCCCCTTCCCCTCCGCGCGCTACTGTTACACACCCGTTAGAGTCTTCAGAGATAGCTGGGGAAGGTGTTGAGAAAACTGTTGAGGCTGAGGAGCCTGTTGGTTCTGAACAGATTGTTGAGCCAAGTGTGGTAAATGATGATAATCAACCGACACCGGAAAAGGAGACTGCTGAGACAATTCAATCTTCTCCTCCCAGACCTTCTGAAACTGTTCCTGAGCATGCTGAAAAGGCCGCTACCGAGGAGGCAGGTTCTTCTGCTGGTGTTGAGAAACAATCTCCAATTCGTCCAGAAGAAACTTTAGGAGAATATTATTACCGGATGTATGCGGAGAAAGATGCTGCTGATCCTCATATTCCTGTTTGGAATGTGAAGAAAGGAGATACTTTCTCGGATTGGCGTGTATGCCAAGATTGGTTGCAGGGGATACTTCCGCCTGGCGAGATTAAATTTCAGGAAAATCAGCCTTATGAACAGACCTATCAATCTTATCTTGCAGAAACTGCATCTCATGTTTCTACTACTCATCGCATAGTGCGTGAGTGGTATAGCATGCATAAAGAGCGAGCATCTTTTGTAGCATCACAAAGGAAGTTTGCAAAAGATGAAAAACATGT
Organism: Helianthus tuberosus; assembly: GCA_030545235.1. NCBI lineage: Eukaryota > Viridiplantae > Streptophyta > Magnoliopsida > Asterales > Asteraceae > Helianthus > Helianthus tuberosus. The sequence continues at coordinate 24,302 of JARYGA010053650.1, forward strand.
GGCTCAGTTGAAGGCTAAATTAGAGACTGAGCAAGCTAAATTTGAAGCGGAGCGCAAGACTGAAGAATGGTCAGTTTCTGGTTGGAAAAGAAAAGCTGAAGCTGAAGCTGCGCTTTTATCTGAGGAGCGCAAAAATTGGAGAAGAATTTGTGAGAAAGATAATGCCGAGAAGGCAAACCTTCGCAATATCATAAATAACCTCAAGGCTGAGGTTGAAAATATGAAGAATCAAGATGCGGAGGTAGAAAGATTGAAGAAAGAAAAAGCTGATATGGAAGCTATGTTGATGGAGGCACGTTCTCACAGGGAACGAAGTGAGCAACGGGAGGTACAAGCTTTAGCCACTCTTGCCGTTAGAGATAAAGAATTAGAGGAACTTACCGCTTTGGTTTCTGACCAGGAACAATTGAAGAAGGATCTGGAGCTTGCGCGTTCCGAAAATACTGAAACCTCCCGCCGTTTAACTGAGGCTGAAGAGAAACTGGAGAATTCAGAAATGGCGCGGGTTTCAGCGGAAAGCGAGCTTGAACCCTTGAAGAATGATATGGCCTGGTTGAAAGATCGCGGGATTGCATGTGTGAGTTCCTTTCTTCTTTTGTCTATGTATGCGCTTGTTTTGATGCTTATCTTTATTTGATTTCATAGGTTGCTGAGTCTGTTTTAAATTCTGAAGAACTGGACAAAAGTGTTGCTAATTTGATGGTTGCTGCGCGACGAGATGGTTATGCGCAAGGTTATGCGGAATGCTCCCAACATGTGAATAGCGCTTTGAAAGTTAACTGGGATGATAGCAAGTCCGCTACCTTTGGCGTTAATACTGCCAGCGCACTGGCTGCTATGAAGACGGAGTTTAATAACTTACAACTTCCAGTGATGGAGTTGATAAATGTGGCGCTGCAATCGGACGATCACGTTGCGCAACTTAAGGAAATCTTTCCGGATGGGGGAGAAGATTTTGAATAGGATTGTATTGAACAATTTTTTTTTTTGTAGGATGTAGATCCTTGTTTTGTTGGTGCGCTGTGGCGCGAGGATTTTAAACACTGTCGTGTCTAAACTCTCTAGGGCGTATTTGTACGCTTAAAAATAGCAGGTTTCTATTTGTTTTGTTGAATGACTTTACAATATCTTGCATGAGTACAATTACTTTTTTTTTTGAGTAAGGCGAATAAAGTTGGTATGAAGCTCATGTATGAGTTTATGGTCGTTTGTGATGGGATCACTGACCGCACATGGAGCTTTGTGTTAAACTACCATAATGTTTTTGCGCTTACTAAAAAGAAATTGCATTCACTTTGTAAAAAATAATAGAAACTTTGTAATTTTATTCATGGATAATGCTCAGAGGCGTTACAAAGTTTTTTGGATAATTAAATGGGACTTAACTTACTCTCTGATAATTCCGCCGCTTTTGATAAGTCGTGTCTTTTCCGCGAAAAACGTACAGAGTTCTTTAAGTCTTAGCCCGTTTGCTTGAGCCTTCTTCTCCCCGAGTAATCTGTTTAATCTCCTTGCGCATATTCTGGAGCAAATGCGTAAGTTCTCCGTTTTTGAGAGCCTTTTCGATTTCCGTGCGCAGAGATATACAATTGTTCGTGGTGTGCCCGTTATCCTTATGATATTCGCAGTACTGCGTCGGGTCTCGACCACGTTTGCTCTTCATCGGAATCGGGGGTTTGAATTGGTGATCCTCGGTACTTAGTACCTCTGCTGGGGTTTTTGTTAGGGGAGTCCACTGTCTCTCCCTATTTTCATGTTTGTTTTCTCTTTGAGCAGAGAATTTGTTAGTTGTTGTGCGGCCGTCTTCCGAGGATCGACTTCCTGATGCTTCACGCCATGACTTTTTGTACCTTTTTTCTCCATTTGCGCTTAAGTCTGCTGGCCTGTTGTGTGGTGGTGGTGGCCTGTTTGTAGTAAGGTTTTTCTCGGTCTGTGCATAAACCTTGGCCGCCGCCATTATCTTTTCCCAACTCGTGGGGAGGCCCTCTGTTCCCGATAACACCTTGACCATGTCGTCACACCTAACCGCGTACTTAAACTGAGCACGGATTAGTTGTTCGCTAACACCTCCAATTTCTAACACTTCCTTATTGTATCTGGTAATAAAATCTTCCAGATTCTCATCATCGCGGCGCCAGATGTTCATGACGTCGGATGTATCACGTTTTGACCGCCTTTGTTGGCTGAAGTGTGTTAAAAATTTTCTTCGCAGATCCTTCCACGACTCGATCTGTCCTGTTGGTAGGTTATCATACCAGATTCGCGCTGGGCCAGTTAGTGTTTGCACAAACAAATGACACCACAGCGGAAGGGTCCAACCGCCGACCAACCCTGCGCTGGTGAATACTCTTAGATGATCATCAGGGTCAGTTAACCCATTGAATTTTCCAACATTAGATGGTAACTTGGCCCTTTCCAATGGAGCCAGAGCTATCTCTAATATGAACTTCGAGTTTTCTGCCGCTTCGTCCGGCGATAAACTAAATCATAGTTATGCTCGGCCTCAGGGTTATAAACCGCTCGAGGCCTGCATTTGTTATACTTTGGCTGTAGTCTATTGAATACGCTGGTGTTTTCACTCAAACGATATGTTCAATCGGATTCATCGGTATGAATGTCTTGTTGGGAACCCAACCTGTCATAGACCGATTGTCTTCGACGAGGGTGTAGTTCATCATGATGTTGTCTTCGGTAACTGCTTGTATCATCATAAGTTGATTCTTCCCGTTGAGAGGCATGAGCTCTTGATCCCGGCCTCCGGGATTGGGTTATAGGAGCAGTTTGAGCACATAACTGTGAGTATACTGCGTTTAATGCTCCTTGGGACCGGACATACCATGATATCGGGGTTTCCCCTGGTGGTAAAATTGATTGTGCAGGATTTCCTGGTAACATTCCTGGGGTTACAGGATCATTTGCTCGATTGGATTGGACCTCATTATCGTCCGAGGCTTCCTCTAAGATCCCTTCTATTGGTAAATTGTTTCCGATGTTTGGTCGAGGACCAGGTTGTCGGTGAGATGACGAATTTTCTGCCATGTGCAAAAACAGAAAACGGAATGAACTGAATCGAATCGAGATAGAAACTAGAAAAACTGAGAAAACGGTGGGCGCCAATGAAGAAACACTAACTAAATGGTCGGAACCGAGATAGTTAGGGGGTTTGAATCCGCATAAAAGGTTAGCTCTCTCTCGGTTGATTCAGTTGTAATGGAATTCCTTCTCCGGTGATTCTGCAAAAAAGAACACCGTTAGCCTCGTCAAGGGGAGAAGAGGGTTCTCTCCTTGACCCGACTCCGGCGTGAGAATAAGTATTGGTATCGGAGAAGATAAGTATTTGAGGAGTGAGAGTAATCTGAGTTTATACCTGAACAGTTCTCTTATTTATAACCGGGAGTTTGGGAGGGAAAACCTGTTATTGAAAAGATGACGGAAGATGCTAACGCCGTAGCGGTTATCTTTTCTTCCGTTAAGTTCTTTGATCCTTTGTCAAGTTTTCTCGATCCGATGTGAGTGCACACGGATCGTGGTTTGATCTATGGCTGGGGATTTGCCATGTGGAAAGAGATTAAGTGGAGATTACTCTCCAATTGCATGCCTTTGTTGTGATTCTAGAATTGTTTATGGTGATGACACGTGTCCAGATGGTTACAACCGTCTGGGTGGTGCACGATTGTATTTCCTTCTAGATTATTGTTGTAATCTGGTGTGACACCTTACCGTGTGGACACAGATGAATAACTCCCAGGTCTGGGCAAAATAATATCCAAGTCTGGATACTTAGGCGGAGGTATCTGAACAAAAGGTTTTGATCCTTTGTTAATTTGGGGAAGGCGCAAGGATTCATGTTATCCTTTGGGCGCGTGATTATAAGTTACTGATTGTTTTCTTCCTTTAATAAGACCCATGCGCGGCCGCGCAA
>JARYGA010053651.1:0-43267 GCA_030545235.1 Helianthus tuberosus
AGGTATACCAGATGGACGTGAAAAGTGCATTCTTACATGGTGTGGTGGAAGAAGAGGTGTATGTCGAACAACCTCCAGGTTTTGAAGATCCTATTCATCCCGATCGGGTTTGGTTGCTCAACAAAGCTCTCTATGGTCTTCATCAAGCACCGCGAGCTTGGTATGCAACCTTATCTAATTATCTGCTGGAAAATGGTTTTCGAAGAGGTCTTATCGATTGTACTCTTTTCATCAAAGAACAAGATGGAGATCTTCTACTGGTACAGGTATACGTTGATGATATTATTTTTGGTTCTACTAATGATGTTTTGTGTAGGGATTTCGAGCGTGTTATGCAGGATAAATTCGAGATGAGTGCTATGGGGGAAATGACTTTCTTTTTGGGCCTACAAGTACAACAAACGGAGTCTGGGATATTCATCCATCAGACTAAATATGTTGGTGACATCTTGAGCCGGTTCCAGATGTCTGATGCAACGCCCATTGGTACCCCATTGCCGCAAAATCACGGAATTACTCCAGACCTGAAGGGACAAGATACTAGCCCCTCATACTACCGCGCGATGATCGGATCTCTTATGTACCTCACAGCATCAAGACCAGATATAATGTACCCAACGTGCCTGCTAGCCAGATATCAAGTGAATCCGAAGGCCTCACATCTTGCAGCTGTAAAAAGGATTTTTCGTTATTTGAAGGGTTACCCTGACACCGGTCTATGGTACCCTAGGGATAATAACTTTGACTTGATCGCATTCAGTGATTCTGATTTTGGCGGATGCAAAATCGACGGCAAATCCACAACGGCTGGATGTCAGTTTTTGGGAAATCGCCTAGTCACATGGCAGTGCAAGAAGCAGACGTGCGTCGCTACATCAACATGCGAAGCTGAATACATTGCTGCCTCAAGTTGTTGCTCCCAAGTCCTATGGATCCAACAACAAATGCGTGATTACGGTTTTGAATTCCTAACTACTCCTATTTACGTTGATAATTCTGCCGCCTTACAGATCACTAAAAATCCTGTGCAGCATTCAAAGACTAAGCACATCGACATTAAGTATCACTTCATACGTGATTGCTTTGAGAAAAGGCTAATCGATGTTGCTTACGTCCACACCGATGACCAACGTGCCGACCTTTTTACCAAAGCTTTTGACAAATCAAGATTTGACTACTTATTATTGGTAAACGGCATTAAGGTCAAGCAAGAGTAAAACCAACATCGGAAAATCATTTTTGTAAATACCTTTGTGTTTTTAAATCTGTCTTAGTTTATTGATTTTAGGGGGAGTAAATCCAAAAATTTGAAAATCCAAAAACATTGAAAAATTTCAAAAACACAAAAACAATAGAAAAGCAAAAATGAGTTTCCTGGCGAGCAAAAGAGAAAATGATAGTACATCAGTGGTCTGTTTAAATCTCTTTAAACCTTAAATGAAAAATGTTAAGCAGCTCTATATAAGATGTATCGGTAGGCTCACAATCATTTTAAAGTGTGCAGGGTGATATAAACTTAAATCGACTGAAGACCAGGTGGGAACCATTCATTGGCATATGGTCTTGGTACCGAAATTTCGTTTGAGAGATTGCCGAGGTTCTGAGATATTCGGTCTTTATGCTGCTTATCATCTGGGTATCATGGTTGTATCTTTTACCGAAAAATAACGGGGACGCAAGTCTAGATCTTCCATGATACTATACATACGTGTACATATTGCATTCGACCTCAATAAGTGATAAACAATCACATGTCCAAACAAATAAGTGATATAATATCACAATTTTTCCGGGAGTCAAGTTCGTCTCTCTGCTGTACGAAAGTACTGACCTGTTCACGGACTTGCTCCTGTGCCCTCATGCATCGAAAATCAAGTTCCTCATCAATAAGTGATTCTATCACATAGGGCTTGTTTTCAAATCAAAATAAGTGAGAATCTCACATCATATACGGTCAAACAGATGATAATCGGTATACTCACCGGTAAGATGAACCCTCGTGCATACCTTGATACGGGAATGTGTCGTGATGTGGATGAACACCGGTCGGTAAGTATAAATCATACCTTAACGTATCCTCTCGCCATGATTACATCTGATAAGTTGAGCTTATGTGGACAACAATACCGATAATCGTTATAGGATGCTTATCTTAATGTTAACTAAATGAACAACAAGAGCGTTTTGGCATGACCGTAAACTGATATGATTCTCTTACCCTCGAAACTCACAAAAAGAATGTTTGTATATATTTATTTACTGCTTTCAGTCTTTACATTTGAAATATTCAAAAAATACCAAAAAGATTTTAAGTTTGTTTTAATATAAACTTTATAAAATCCAAAAAGATTTTATTTCTATTTTATTTTCGATCGTACGATGTTGGAACTCGAGTCTTCGTTACCTGAAACCTGAACGAAAACCAAAACGACTATATCTTCATAAACGGTCGAAATTTGCAAGTTTTGAAAGTTAAAAACTGAAATTTACAAATTTATTAAACTTTCAAACTGTCGGACGGTAGTTGATTGAGATATGGTCATACGTGTGTTGTTTGTTATACTAACTATATTCCAAGCAGTTGTTCTCATTACGCGTTTAGATTTCTTGCATGTGCAGATTCTAAAGGCAAGGAGAACATGGTCGATGACAAGCCTCGGAATGAAGACACGACGTGAAGGCACTCAAAAGACAAAGATGATGGAGTTGCCGCTGACCTTCAACACCACAAGGATCTCACTTCATAAAGATAAAGACTTTCACGAGCATAACTCAAGGGGGAGCTTATGTTAAGGGGGAGTTTGTCAACACACTTCTTACATGAAACAAGGAGTTTGTTGATACACTTTCTGCCTACAAGACGTGAAGACTTTGAAGATCCTCCGACATAGAAGAAATGAGAAGAGAATCTCTCGAGTAGCGTCCAAGGGGGAGTTTGTTGATACATATTTATGGACGCGACTCGACGCGACGTGATTCGATTAGTGGACGCGACTCGACGCGACTCAGCACGGCTTATATTGTGACGACTTTCCTCCGTCGTGTACAAGACTTCAAGCCATCAAAGGAGACAGACAAGGACTGGGCTCAACATTACAGTCCTTGGGCTAATAGATGATGGCGAAACACAGTTTGGGCCTCAACTGATTGGACCGAAGCCCACTATCGACGAATCAGCCCAGAAGTCGACGAAACACATCTGTTTCGTCGACCATGATCTATTTCGTCGCCTGTCTTTCTGTTTCGTCATATGTAGTGTGTCTGTTAGTATAAATAGCATGTTATGTTTCTGTTTCGAAAAGCAGAACAGAGAGAACACACAGAGAGCAAACACACACACACACGAGAGTTTGAGAGAGTTTGCAGAATATATTTGTAAACATTGCTTTGTAACTGAACCTTTCATGAGCACACACACACTAGAGAGAGTTTACAAAGAGCATTGTAAACATTGGATTGTAACCGAACCCTTTTATCGTTATAATACAGTGGTGTTTAACGGTGATATCTGCGTGTCGTGTTTTTACGTGTTCCGTCTCGGTTTGCTGTTCCGGTTGGATTCCGCACAACCGGAGTGGTTCGTACACAAGGATTAGGCGACTAGATCCTCCCCTAGCCGGACCTACAAAAACAAAAATTAGTGGCACAAAACCTAAATGCCATTAAAAATGTGTGCCGCTAGATGGCTTTTTTTTTGTAGTGATTTTTCAAGTTAAACATCATCATGTTAATGTATACAATAGTCAAACAATAATATTATACGTTTCAATAATTTAAATCAATTCAAACTAAATCCCAGAAATGATGAACAAACTCAAGAACACTTTGAAGATACACAAGAACTCCGGTGAAATATGAGTTTTCCGGCCACCTGAAAATATTCCGATCACAAATTTTTGCACTAAAGTTCAATAAAAACCCAATCTTAAATGTATGCAAGAGTTTTAACAAGGTTTTATATGAACTAGAAGCAAAACAACATGAAATTCATAGATTTTAAAAATGTTTTTCCAGAAAGATATGAACTTTAAACACTCAAAAACCAAGAAAAACAACTAAAAACCTTTTAAATCTCAATAAAAACAATTGGTTTTAACAAGGAATTGAGCCAAACGCTCTGATACCAATTGTAGGTCCACCCGGAGGATCGAGTAACCTCTATTCCCTGTTTTCCGACAAACCCGAAAGTGCGGAATACAAACGGGTAAGTTAAACCAAGTTACGAACACAAAGATTCAACGATTAACACTCCATTGTATTAACGCGTATGAAACCATTACAAAGCAATGTTTACAAGATAAACCTATAAACTCTCAGTTGTGTGTGTGTTCTCTCAAAGAAATCTATTCAGACTTCGTGCTGTGTTCGGTCTGTTGTGAGTGTTTATATAGTAACACACATGACGAAAACCAGTGGCCCACAAAAACACATGGACGAAATCAAGGATCTGGACGAAATCAGGTGATTTCGTCCCATTTGGTTTTCACCAAAAAGGTGTTTTCACCAAAAAGGTGATTTCGCCAACAAGTGTTTGACGAAATCAAGTGATTTCGTCACTTTGATGTGATTGGGCCTTGTCATGTTAACTGGGCTTCTATAATGGACTTTGACATGTTGGGCTTGGAACAAACAAACAAACAAACAAACAAACAGACAAACATAATGAACACAAACTATAATCTAATATACAAACTGCACACACGCAGTTGCATTTACATCGTACGTTACGAAGTCAATCGCATACCGAGTCAAGACAGGAGGATGTCTTGACTACGGCCTTCACTTCGTAGCCGAGTCGAACCGAGTCGAACCGAGCCGAGCCGTATCCACATAACATGTATCAACAGTGACCCTAATGGCGCTTCTAAATGGGGGCAATTGTAAAGACCGCAGGGATGTGTGGGGCTGGAAGACAGGCAACGGGTCGGCATTCTCAGTTAAGAAAGTTAGAGAGGACTTGAGGACAACCTACTCTACCGGGAATCAAGAATTTATGATGAGTTGGTGCAATTGGGCTACTCCTAAAATCAACACTTTTGTGTGGAACGCAATAGCGGGAAACATAGGTGGTTAAGAGAAATATTAATGTAAAAGATCAAAAGTGTCCAAGATGTGGGTGCCTCATGGAAACAACTGATCATACTCTAATCTCTTGTATTGTGGTTGAATTGATGTGGTCGATGGTACTCAGCTAGCTAAAAGTTCCCAGAGCAGCAACGACGCATACGGTTCAGCAGCAGCTGCAATATGTGTACAAGACGAAGGTTAAAAAGAAGATGAGAAAGAAGATTTTATGTGTGGTAATGATATCGTTGTGGAAGCTATGGACGGCAAGGAACGAGTTGTTGGCCCAGACAGTTCAAACAATCGTATCAACAAACACGAACACGAGATATTGGGGAGACAAACCCATGACTTTTTGTATTCAATCAAACGAACATACGAACTTACAAAGAAAATGGGCAAATAAAAACAATAACCTAGACCCCTATTTATAATACTACTAAACTTGCCCTCCACGACATTTAAATCTTTCCTAAATCAATTACGATATAATTACCTAAAATAAACCAAACTTTAATAAAAGCTAATATAATCAATCTTTCACTTTGGCACTTCAACTTTCACTTAATTACCTTTTATCTTGTATCCACCAAAGTAACGCTTGTTTACTTGTTTCTACTACTGTTGCAGAGCCCTTTTTCTTTTACGTACAAACAAACAAACGTGGGCACTTCCCTAGTCTCAATCAAGACCCTTAGAGCATTCTCATCCAATCCATCAAAACTTGTGAGGGTGAGTTTTTATATTGTAAAGGGTAAAAAAAGTGGTTGTGAGTGGAGGAGAGAGAAAATGTTACTGTTCATCTGTATATTTGGGGGGACACTGTCCACCCATTATAATTTTTTTAATATATATTGAAAGTGGTTGTGAGTGAAGGAAAGAGAAAAATGTGATGATAATATTATTTAATTGAAAAGGAGAGAGAAAAAGTATTTGTTTTTAGTGGAAATATATTGACAAATGAGTTGTTTTTTAGTAGAATATATGTATAATTTGATGGATTGGATGAGAATGCTCTTACACCTTGCCCTTAATTCTCCAAGGAAAAAAAATGAAAGTCACAACAAATTAGGAGAATTGTAAATCTCCCCTTGGAATTAAATTAACCAGCACACAAATTCCAAAGCAATTAAATTGCTTCCAAGGTTTTATTTCAAGAGAAAATTACAAAATTAGCCAAGAAAAAAGTCAAATTACCAATCTAGCCACCTCATGAGTCCTTGGAAGGCCACTCACAGATCCCAAGTCTTCTGATGCGTCTGCATGGCCAAGTATTGCGTCCGCCAATCCCCAACTGACACGTGGAAAGACTCATCACATCCCACACATGAAAGACTCATCCCATGCGTCCGCGGACTCATCCCATGCTTGAAAGACTCATCCCATGTTTGAAAGACTCATCCCATGCGTCCGCGGCCATGCGTCCGCAGACTCATCCCATGCGTCTGTGGCCACGTGTCTATTTTTTATTGGGTTTCTCCCCAAGGACTCATCCCATGCTTGAGTGGCCTTCCAAGGAGGCATGAGGTGGCTAGATTGGTAATTTGATTAAAGTCTTGGCTAGATTGGTAATTTTCTCTTATTTCAAACCTTCACACGCCCTTTTTGACTTGATCGATATTAACAAGCTTATGCAATACTTTTTTTATTTGACTTGATGAACAGCAAACAAAACCTACCTTGAATAGCAACCACTTTTCGGGGATCGTTTCTACCGTGCCAATCGTGTGTACAATGAGCCGCCACAGCTCCGATACCAATTGTTGGTCCAGACGGTTCAAACAATCGTATCAACAAACACGAACACGAGATATTGGGGAGACAAACCCACGACTATTTCTATTCAATCAAACGAGCATACGAACTTACAAAGAAAATGAACAAATAAAAACCATAACCTAGAACCCTATTTATAATACTACTAAACATGCTCTCCAAAAGATTTAAATCTTTCCTAAACCAATTACAATATAATTACCTAAAATAAACCAAACTTTAATAAAAGCTAATATAATCAATCTTTCACTTTGGCACTTCAACTTTCAACACGAGTTAGTCTTGAAACGCATGCAAAGCGCATCAATCAAATAGTGGAAGGTATATAGGAGTCATATATATGCATAAAACATAGAGCGGGATGGGACAATCTCTCTTAGCAGGATTGGGTTAATTTCAATGAATCGTTTTTTTCCATATTGATTGATTATAATAGGTTGTGTTCGCTAGCACCTCGTTGGGAACATGGTTGCTTTATTGATTGTGAAAGTTAATAAAATCATCTACTTCACTGTTAGAAAAAAGAAAGAGAAAAAAATCTTGACCAAACGCCTTGAAATGGTATGCACGTAGATGGTTTTTAAACGATATAATCTACATTTGTTTGTGTTCAAGCGAATTGGGAAAAATAACATAACATACGTTAGGGAAACACAAAAAACATCGGCACGTAGATGGTTTCTAAACGATATAAAATATTAAAGTAAGTGAACACCTTCAGCAAATAAAGTTACAAAAGATGTAACCTTTGTTTTTGTCCAACAGTTTAAAAGCCAAAGTAACTAATATTTTATTTGCAAGTTGCTACAAGCATTTTTTACTTTGATCATAACTCTTTCAACCTTCCCAAAAGCTATTGCAAACATATCAATCCATCTAATTAAAGATATTTAAAAGCAAGCACTTAAGAATCTTTTCAGAATCCCAAAACTTTTTAGCATTACTTCAAGAAACAATTTTTTTCTCACTGGATGCAATGCTTCGTAGCATATATGGTGCAAGTAGCTTTGCACTAAAGACTCTTTTTAGAGTCTCATGCACATAAAATTTCACTTAAGTCACAATCCATTTCATCGTCACAAGTCAGGACAAGTACAATGCACAGAAAAGGCAAATAGATATATTTTCATTGGTTTTGCAGCGCACGATTTATTGGCAAACATATAGTTGCTTTAAATCTTGATTATTAATTATTTGTGGGTCTCTAGTTGATTTCTTGGTGCGATATATGATATCACTTTTGTTTGTTGTGACAAACTAGTGATCATGGTTTCTTAGTTTCTTTAATTTCTTGATGGCAGACCATATGGAATTGTTTAATTAGGCGGTGTGTCTTAATTTGTTCAAATTTATTTCTTTCTGGACGATTAATGATAAGAAAATCATTTAAGGACAAGGACAAGTGCTTAAAACTTTTTGAATATTGTGTTAATTGGTTCCATGTCCCGTAATGTCTTTTACCTTTTGGTTTTAAGATTTCTATCTGAAAGGCTCACTTTTACGTTTCTTCTTTTTTTTTTTTTTTTTTTTTTTTGTCTTTTCATTGTATATTTTATGTTAATTTTCTAGCCGATTAATAATACTAAGGGGGTTGTATATTTCTTTTTCGTTTTTTTTTTTCTCATTGAGTCATGTCTTAGTAAAGCGTGTGTGAATAAACATGATATACATGTACCGTTTTAGCTTTTTAATGGACAAATATTTAAACTTAACAATTACAAATTGTATCCTCATACACGGGAATATGTGATCACACAAAGCCAAGAGCTTTATACAACTTCAACATCTAGATTCTTGAAGAAAAATATTATAGCTCACTTTACTATAAGTGATGACATGGGTACTCGAAGATCCCAGTCAGCAAAGTCAAAGTCAATGATAATAGTAAAAATAAATAAACAACGATAAAGCACAAAGCAAGAAGCTGAAAGCTCCTGACCAAGAGCTGATACACCCACAGCTGACGACAGGAAGGTAAAATTATTGTACAGCCTTGGGACTTGAATTGAATAACTCAAAGTGAAAAGACAAACCTCTAAAAGTATAAAGGTATACTCGAGACACACAAAACCTGAAACATACCTAAAGATGCAAGGATAACCCTGCAAGCAACATTAAGGAAGGATAAGCTTACCTGGACTAGAAGTTATACAGCTGGCATGAGGCTCTTTGGGTTGAACAATCTGCCTATATAAGGAGAGCCTTGTTCCAGCCAAAAGTAAGTCATTCTCTCACTTTCTCACTCTAAAACTCTTATCCTTTCTCTTGCTATGACTCATAAGAATACCCTACTCATTTTCACGCCAGAGTCCAAACGCGGGAGACCCCCTCTCGCGTTAAGGCTAACGATGTTCTTTGGTTGCAGATTCTGATCAAGGGGTTGTCGTTCGGAGTCAATCCCGGACCTTCCCCCTACCATACTCTTGTTGTTTTAACAATAAGAACATCTACACACTGTCATTTCCATGAAAGAATGTTTTGGTCGCATTTGAACATGGTTCACTATACAACACAATTGCATTCTTTTTTCTGTCTAATATTTTAATATAGGGTTAGGATCACGGAGAAGACTAGAGTAAAATGCGAGAAGCATTCTCTATCATACATTTTTCCAAAGTAAAAGCTGTAATTTTTTTTACTAAATCACCCCTTTTTTGTTAGTTTTTTTTAATTATACACATGTGTATATTGTTAATTTTTAATCATACATATGTGTATATACATGTTTAAAATTGAAAAATAAGTATTGTACATATATTTTTGATAATGTACATATAGGTACAAATGTGTATAAATCATTGTGTGTGTATATATATGTATGTATGTATATAAAGGAAAATATATGGTTCTAAACATTTTTTTCTAGTCTACTTATGTGTTTAAAATTGAAAAAATAAGTATTGTACATATATGTTTAATAATATACACATACGTATAATTTAAAATTTGACAATATACATATATGTATACATAAAAAATTAAAAAATTGCGGTTAGCAGTAATTTATTGTTATTATTATTATTGACTTAGAGAATTCTGTGGTCCAAAACACTTCTTACATTTCTCAATTAGAATGTATTCCTCTTAAGATCTCTACCATATATATACTAGTGGAGAGCCCGCGCGATGCGACGGGATGACAAACAAGATGTGTATAGGACGGTTCGGTGTAGGGCCATATAAACCAGTTGGATTTTTTTATTTTTGATGGATCATCTGTATTCCTTTTTCTTTTTTTTTTTTTTGTACATCGACTATTGGATATTGTGAGTGATTCTTAACACCTCTTCAAATGATTAATGTAAGTTAGGTAACACATATTTTTAGGTTCTATGATGTTAGGTAACACATTAGTGTTTGACCTCGTTCTAAATAAAGAGGCAGACTTTGACTTTTTAAGTCAAAGGAACTACTTTTCAACTTCAAAAAATGTTAATTATTTCAAATATTAATGATTAGTGATGCCTTTTTTATTTACTTATTTTTTTTATCATAACTCAGTTTCACTTTCAATAAACATAAACTTGATTATGATATCGATCTTCTTGATTTACACAATAACTTATAAAGTAATAATCATCAAGAAAATAATAAGCTTCCAGATAAGATTATTCAAGAACAGAAAACTACCAATGAATAAGGTGTAAAACATCATATATTAACTATATATTAACTATTAACACCACAAATGCAAGATCACTTATAACATATATAAATTCTTTTGTGACATTAGTTATTCTTCAACTTGAGTAGCATTATGCCATAGATTGTTAGGGGCAGTGTTGATAATAACTTGTCTGTACTCAGTACTATGGGGCAAAACTGAAGAGCAAAGGATAATGGCAAGGCCAGAAGACTCAATGACAAAGCAGCTACTTGAAAAATGAAAAAAAGTTTCTGAGTCATCCCTTGAGTTGTAAATAAAAAGAAGCCAACAAGAAAAAATAAAAAATAAAATACCAAGCTGCTATATCATCTGCATCTAGCCAGATATTCAAACTAAGTTTTCTTTATTCATTAAATAATTGTCAAGAGAGATACAAGTTCATTGTACTGTCGATCTATATTGGTGAGGCTTTTACAGATATGTCACTCTTGAGACTGACGTGGATGAAATTTAAGCTTCAAAGTAGGTGTTCGAGCCGGTTACTGGTAAGGCGTTGGTTTCTAGTGGTGGTGCTTCCGTGACTGTTGACGGTGGATTCAGGGTGGTGGTTCTTAGTCTAAAACGATCCAGATGATACACCAGACATGATGGTAAAACGTCTTGGAATGCCTCCTAAGGTGGTAACTGAAGGCGATATTCAACGTTTGATTTATCGACTTTTCAAACAATTCAAACAAATAAAAGTTAGTGTTTTTTTAATAAGTGAAACGAAGTTACGAGGTGGATTGGTTACCTTAATTTTTAATGCAAGCTGCGGATCAACGAAATAAAAAATGCAGACAAACGGGAGTTCCAACGAGACTTGTACGTTGTTTCTAAAGCTTTGAATGTGTGTCATGCAATGACTTGCATTCTAATCAAAGACGTCTAGATTAACGTAGGATTTTATACACTGAACGAAAGACTTTTTTTATTCACATTTACGACGGATACCGGTTACAACATATGAAAAGGCTAGCAGTTATAGTCCTCTCGGATTCATATTATTATAATCCATTTAAAACAAATCAATATAATTAGAAACTATATCTGATAACTAATTGTAGGGTCATTCAAAGGAAAACCAATCGAAATAGAAACACATGATATAATAATTCATAAAGGAGGAATTATGACAATCAGTTTTCTTTTGCTATTATTTAATTAATTTATTTCCTATGCATTTAATTATTTTTATATCAATAACTTAAAACATTGACTTCTTGACTGGAATGTCATTAACTCTTAAAAATACCTCTTAACTTTTGAGTTTCTTTGAATTAAATAGGTTGGTTTTTAGACATATTTACCCTTAAAAAGTAGTTAATAGTTGCATTGTGTGTTTATACATTAAGCATTTCTACATGTATCTCTTAAATTTTAAGAAGTCCTTAAGGAAATGCTTCATAATATAATATAGATATAAAGGAAAGAGAAAAAGAGGTTGATTGTGGAACCACAAAAAAAAGTAAGAAATCATAAAACCATAAACTTTAAATTTGAAAAAAAATCATTTTTATATAGAAAAAAAGGATTTTTACAAGTTTTTAACATGTAAAACTAATTGTTCCCCTTCTCCTATAATCGTGAGAACTTGATAAAAAACAGTCAAATTTAAAAAAAAATAAAACTTATCATTATTATTCGAATAAAATATTAGAAAATAAATTTACATATTTAAATTAACATGCATTCATAAATAAAAAAAATTACACTTGTATAAGTTTTTCATTTACATATGTGTAAATTTGTTGTATTTACACATTTATAAAAAAAATATTAAAAGTGATTTTGAGAAAAGAGATGAATTATTTAAAGACTAAATTATTTTTTCAATGTTGCATTTTAATTATAATGAGGATTGTATTAAAAAAAATCAAATTTTATTGGTTTTTTCATTAGTTCTCATGATTATCGTAATATTTAGTGTTCTCAAAATAACATTTCCTTGTATTTTATATATATAATGTGAGGTTCAATGGAGAACCTTAAAAAAATAAGAAACTGGGGAATTATTCATTTAGAATGTTAAATATATTATAAAAAAATTGATTTAACGAGTAAAAATTATTTTTTAAAGTTTTTTTCGAAACTTTTGCATATAAAGATGTGTAGAATCTATTGTAATAAAACATGGGAAATTAGTCTATAATAATTCCACCTAGACCTTATTGGCCATTAATAATCCCACCTCGGAATATTCCCCCCACCAGTCCCATCTTTAACCTATTTTTCCTACAATGGTCCTCCGTTAAAAAAACTTAACGGAGTTAAGCTATTTTCCAAATTACAAAAAGATTTTTAGAGCTTTTGATTAGAACGACGATACGAGTCCATTGATGTAAAACTTGTCTCGAAACGATGCCCCAAACGATGAAAACGACGCTTCAATTCGGGTGTTTAAATTTCCAATTAACCAAAATCAAGTCACTTGGAGCACCATTTCGAAGTAAGTTTTACATCAATGGACTCGTATCATCGTTCTGATCAAAAGCCCTAAAAATTTGTTTTTAATTTGGAAAAAAGCTTAACTCCGTTAAGTTTTTTTAACGGGGGACCATTGTAGGAAAAATAGGTGAAAGGTGAGACTGGTGGGGGAATATTCTAAGGTGGGATTATTAATGGCCAATAAGGTCTAGGTGAGATTATTACAGACCAATTCCCCATAAAACATTATTTTAACTGTTTTTAAGCATCTTTTTTATTTTTTAATTAAAACAGCTTATCTCCAAAAAAAAATTTGAAAAAAAAAACTACATGTTGAATTAAATTATTTATTATATATTTAACGTGTTAAATGAATGGTTCTTTTAGTCTCATTTTTTAAGATTCCTCGTTGAACCCATCCCTATAATATATATATTTTTGAAAGGTGTTAATTATTCACGAATATCGGGAGGTCTAGCATACGTTGTCTTAATCGGGTTTGCGCTAAAGAGCCCTCTCGCACAACAGATCCTCAATTTAAACCCCTCAGTGAGAAACCACTATCACCTAGACTTGAACTTAAGACCTGGATGGGAAAATTCATCCGAGCCTACCATAGGTGGAAACAGTGGCGGACCCATAATTTTTTTGCTGGGGAGTGCGGATGAGGTGTTCAATCATATTTTCAAGGGGTGCGGTTGGGTTTTTTGGCTAAAATATACACTAAATTTTTTTTTTCAATGGGTGCGTTCGCCCACTCTGGCCAAAGGCTAGGTCCGCCCATGCCGCCACTGGGTGGAAAGTTAAATACTCGTAGCCACTACTAGAGCACTAGTAATGGTTATTTATCCCTATATAATATATATATATATATATATAGGACAAAGATCCGTTAGGAACCACCTCTTATTGCGAGAACCGCGAAACCAATGTGAACACAACCAAAAATGCCTAAAAATAGCTAAAAAACACAAAAAAAATTAATATATTTTTTTTGCTACTAAAAGTAGGGATTTTAACATAAAAAATATTAAAAAAAATTAGATTTTTTTTTATTTTTTTAGGTTTTTTGGGGGGTTTAGTTTTTAGCATTTTAGCTTGGGGGGGTGGGGGTGGAGGGGGGGTTAGGTTTTTTTTAGGTTTTTTGGGGATTTTAGTTTTTAGCATTTAGCTTGGGGGATTAGGTTTTTTTAGCTATTTTAGGTTGTGTTCACATTGGTTCTCGCGGTTCTCGCAATAAAGGTGGTTCTCGCATGAACCTTACCCTATATATATATATATATATATATATATATATATATATATATATAGTGGAGAGTTCAAATGAGAAGAATAATTTTGTAAGAAGAAGAAAGAAGAAGTTTCAAACAATAAGAATGCTTAAATTTACTTCATTTAATATTTGCATTTAATTTTAATATAAGGGTATATTGTTAAACTTTACATAAATCATTAAATTGTAATATTTCCCTTTAATAACTAACTAATTTAAATTTGTAACTCCTTTTCAAAATATATAGTTTTTCAAATTAAAAAACAACTTAATTTAAAGTGTAAAATAAATTAAAAGGTAGTGTGTAAGATAAATTACGAGTTGTGTAGTATATATTTCGAGTTGTGTAGGATAAATTTCGACGTGTGTAGGATAAAACTCTATAATGTGTAAGGTATATGTAGGAAAATTTTGATATGTGTAGGTTTTATAGATTATATGTAGGATAATTAATGATTAGTTGACTAATTAATTAAACTAAGAAAAATTAAAGAGATATGTTATAAATGAATTAGTATTTTACCAATATGTCCTTTCTTCTTTTTCTTCTTTCAATTATTTTCTTCTCAAATGAACATCTCCCTATATATATATATATATATATATATGAAGGAGTTCATGCGAAAACCACCCTTATTGCGAGAACCGCGAGAACCAATGTGAAGACAACCTAAAATAGCTAAAAAAAACCTAACCCCCACCCCCCCCCCCCCACCCCCCCCCCCCTAAAAAAAACCTAACCCCCCCCCCCCCCCAAGCTAAATGCTAAAAACTAAAACCCCCAAAAAACCTAAAAAAAAACCTAACCCCCCCCCTCCCCCACCCCCCAAAAACCTAAACCCCCCCACCCCCTCCACCCAAGCTAAAATGCTAAAAACTAAACCCCCAAAAAACCTAAAAAAATCAAAAAAAAAAAAATATAATTTTTTTTTAATATTTTTTATGCTTAAATCGCTACTTTTAGTGGCCAAAAAAATTTTTTTTTTTTTAAAAAAAATTTTTTTTTTTTTTTTTTTTTAATTTTTGATTTTTTTTTGCTTCAAAAAGTAGTGATTTTTATATAAAAAATATTAAAAAAAAAATTTTGTGTGATTTTTAGGCCTTTTTTGTTGTGTTCACATTGGTTCTCGCGGTTCTCGCAATAAGAGATGGTTCTCGCATGATCTTCTCCCTATATATATATATATATATATATATATAATCCTTTGATGATGTTGTTAATGGCATCATCGTAGAATTAATTAGCAAAAAAGCAAGTGGAATTAATGAATGGATATGGGAGGCTATAAGCCTCTTATTGCAACTTTTCATGCATTCCCACCCATGAATATAGGCTTTTTTGCTTGTAATAAACTAAAGAATGCAAATGAATGATCAGCATCGTCCATCGAAGACCTTAGTTGTGAAGAGTTTAGAAACCCTAAACCAAAAGTAAAAAATTTCCTATATCTTATTTGCAACTTGATGCATGGGACTCTTGTTATATATATACAACAACATTTGATTCTTTGGTTTTAGTTGACTTGCATTTACTATAAAAGTCACTATTATTATCTACGAAACATACCGTCGTTAATTACCTATAGAAGAATTTCTAAGGAATTAAATCAAAAATAAATTTTATATCACAAATCGGTTAAGAATAGAAGAAAATCCAAACACAGAAAACTAAAAATAACTTTCATAAATATTCGTTGATTCATCTACAGACATACTATCGGTGGTTGGCTTCGGTTGGTTGGAATTCGGTTGCCACCGAAGGTTGCGCGCCTTGGGTCAGCACGAACTCACTTCCTAGAGACGACTCACTAAGTGATGTGTACCAATGGGCAATGGATTTCCAATCAGGGGCGCAGCTATTAAGGGGCCGGGGGGCGCCCGACCCTCCGAACTTTTCGCTCAGTAGTGTAATATATGTGGTTTTCGTATAGAAATTTTTGGATATATACGTTTTCGACCGCCCGTCGGAAATCTCAAGCTTCGCCACTGTTTCCAATGAACTTATAGATAAGATTCCGGATGAGATTTCCCTAGGCTATTAATTAAGTAGTCTTCGGTACAACAAAGATGTGACAGCCAACCGCCGCAAATATACACTATAATTACTAGCTTAGCCCCTTTTTGATTTTCACACTCTTAATTAGTTAACTACAAATCTATGATGTAATGACTTTGCCGGAATTATTTGCATCACAAACTCTTAAACTTGCTTATGATGTAATGAACTTTCAGTTTGTCCTAGTTTCTTGTAAGCAACCTCTCGTCAACATCTAATGTGCTGGGGAGTCGCCGGCCCTCGCCAGCCCTAGGCCGCTCCCTGCACCGAGTAGCCTAAGAAACAAAGCAAACACCTACTTTACTAATTGTACCTTCATGTGCACCCTATAAATTATTAATCATTACAACTATTTACAATTTAGATTTGAATAAATTATTAATTATTATAACTTTTAATTATCATAACTATTTACGAATTCTTAATTGTTTAATTTTTATATAATTTCAAAATTATAATTATTTTGAGCATATTTTGTTTTTTGATTATAGTTTTTTAGATATGATGTTTTATAAAATTGTAAGCATGGTATTACGACGTATTTATTTTTATCTACTTCCATAAAAAAATTATTCAATACCGAGTTGTGAATGACAATGTTTAAGTAATCGAAGCGTGTCTTTAAAGCAACAACATATTTGAAAATTTATGAAATGTTATATTATATTTAGTAAAATAACGAAGAGAGTAAACAACTATAAATTTACTCAATACCCATTTAATATACTGTTTCGACGTGCTTATTCTATATTTATGATTCGATAAAAGTTTATTGTGAATGAGTGCAAATGTAGTTGGTTTTTTTCTTTATCGTGACAAACACATTCCTACCTGTACATTATATTTTCTTATGGTTTTCTCAATGTTTCGCTAGAGTTTAATTTTTCTTTACTGTAAGTTATAGTGTATGGTAGTATCCGAACCAATATCAACCTAAAAATATCAGTCTCATTACCGATATTTGGGTTTTTTTTTTCAATAGATGTAAAACACATGTTGATATCTTTTTGCCCTCTTGGTCATATCTTTTTCGTTTGTTATATCGAGTGTTAGATCGTACTACTGTAACGAACCGAAACGATACGACCGATGGCCCGCTGCAAAGCATGAGGAATCTTACTAGTTTGAGTACATTAGTTGAGTTAACTCTAATTTATAAGCATCTAACTTAAATAAAAACTTTTTTAATTTTTTTCAAAATTTTAAATTCAATCAAGATTTTTTTATTGTGACCATATATTAAAAGAAACTACAAAATTTTCATCAATTACATTAACAAATAAGAATTTTATTTTGAATTTTAATCATACATCATCAATCACATGAAGAGTATGATAAGGTGTATGATAAATGTAGGACAACGTTTCAATATATGTAGGATATATGTAAGAAAAATTTCGATGTGTAGCATATATATAGAATAAATTTCGATATGTGTAAGATAAAGTTAAACATGTGTAGTATAAAATGTTTTTGACTGTTATGAATGTAGCATAATTATGACTCTCCACATACATAACTCCTATCTCTTTGATTTCTTTGTATTATTGTGTGTGCTATATAGTGGCATTTGTATATGGTGTATAATCTTAATGAACAAGAATTCCTATTCACTTATTCTCTATAGTCTTGTTCTCTAATGTTTAGTATAGTTTTATATGGATTGCTAATAGACCGTTGTTTTACAACACGTTATCAGCACGAGTTGGTTTTGATGATGGATCGCATTATCATGAGGTATGTCATTAACCTGTTATTGTTATCATCTTCAAAAGAATCCATATTATAATTCATACAATTTTAGATAGATTGAGATTTAGAATATAGAAACTGCTTGGATAGATTGAGATTTAGAATATAGAAACTGCTTCATATGAGTCGACCGACCAATTGATTTATATAGTGGTGTATGATATTCATTGTTTAGGTATAGGCTGAAAATGTAGGTTAATTACTAATCTTTGTATAGTCTATTAATATTATGATATTTATCTGATTGTGTGTGCGTATGTTGTTTATTTTTTTCGATTAAAGTATGAAACGATTGTACACATTCTTATTCTTAAGTGTGATTGCTCTAAAGTATTAGTTGTGTTAAGTTGGTTATGAGTGAATTTTAGCAATTTCGATTAAAAAAATGTTGTGATTTCTTGGTACTCTTTCTTAAAAATTAAATAATACCAAAATAATTAACAAGCGCATAACTGAATTTTGTTATATATATAATAATATTATGATGAAAGTGTTAAACTGTGTTTTAACGGCTATAAAATAATGTATTGTATGTTTTGTATAATGAGGTGATGAAATTAAATTGTTAATGATGGTGAACTATGTTTTGTATTATATGACAATTTGTGATCATAAAAATATTTGCTAGAATTTGGTTGTGATGCAATGATTAGAAGACTTTGTGAGTAACAATTTGTTGAAAATGCTCGGAAAATGTGATAATAATCAAAATGATACTTAATAATGTTTTATTTTGTAACGATGTTGACTCATTTATAATGTTTTAATAATTGTACTTATTAATTATGCAGTATGTGTACCAGATCAAGTATGTGTAGACAATGCTACAGGTTGTTGAAGTAAAAAATTGTGCAAATAAGAATTGTTAAAGAAGGAAATAGTTTGTATATTGATGATAAACTTATAATTATATGCATACCTTTGCATTGTTTTTTGTGTTTCTAGAGTTAGATTAAGGTTAATTGCATATCTATATCACTTTGCATTGTCTTTATTATTGTGTTATTTTGATCAGTGACATGATGTGGGTTTCTTTACAACCATGAATATTTATTGTCCGATCGGTTTAAGACCCACTCAAATTTCTTTTAAGTATTCTCATTGGGAAATCTTGTGGGGCTAGGCACTCGATTTTTGGTTATCTTAGGTGGTTGTCTTTTGATCTAAAATATGGAAGATGAAAAGTTACCAATAAATTTTATTAAATTGGATTTATCACAACATATAAATGAAGAAGATGAAACGTTACCAATAGTATTTATTAAATTGGATTTATCACAACATATAAATGAATATTCATTATCTTAGTTTTTTTTATTTAATTGTAGTATTAGTATGAAAAGTTTTGATGAAAGGTTTCAATTATTGAATTTTATTATATTATTAATATGAATGTATCTTGCTTTATGTCTATATAATTAAGTTATTTATGTATGGGATATAATTCGGTATTTTGTTTTCAATATATACTTTATCTTCAGCTTAATTACTTTATACTTTTAATTGTGGGATAGGAACTCGCTATCAAGCTAAGCAACGTATTTATTTATTGTATACAGAATTAAATCAGTATATTATTTTAAAGGTCTTTGCTTAGATAAACATGGAGTTGCATTCTCATACATATATTAGTTTCTATCATATGTTTAGATAAAATATGTAATTTTAGAAAATTATCACATTTCATAGGGAACACTTAGTCATCAAGGTTTCACCATATTCTTTTCTTACGATATTATAGAATATATAATTATGAAAAGAAATAGAACATCAGACCTAAAGAATTGTACGTTGGAGTTATAATATTTGCTTTTTATGGTTTTCTGATTCATTAAAGAACAATTCTATTCGTGGTAGTTTGATATGCATAAAAGGAATTAATTGAGATTTCAGTATGAAATCTATATGCATGCATATAAAATTGCAATTTATGATTCATGATGCCTTTCATTTTATATCCATGATCTCCTTTATGGTAAAAACATTATATTGAAAAATATATATGACGCTGCCTAATGATGTCTAATGATTTTCATTTGGAGATTATCATTTATATAGATATTATTGAATAAGGATAATAAAGACAAAATTTGTCTATTATTGTCATTCCCATGAAAGTTTATAAGCATGCTTAAAAGACCCATTTATTTGAAATAAATTGAAGTAAAGACATGACGTATGAAGTGTGGGTCTCACGAAAGCTCATTATAAATATATGGAAGCTCGTAAGATTTTCGATCGATAAATTTTGTTGTCTCAGCCATATAACTACTTCTTGATTTACATCATCTAATGAAATATATAAGAAGGTTGAAAAAAAAAATCCACTTGTCAAACCTCAAATGCACTCTAGATATATAAGGTTTGAAACAGTCACCATGAAAGTTTCGTGACTCTAATCTATTCCTTGAAGTGAATGTGATGATATACTGATTAGTATAATGGTCGTGATTATGTACATAGTGAAGAAATTATAATGATGCGACCATGAAAGTTATAATCCATTCCCTGAAGAGAATGTGATGAAGAAAATATCAATTTAAAGGTCATGATCATGTACATAAAAAAAAGTTTAATGATGCCCATGTTGATAATGAGATTAAGCATGCTAATAATGAAATTGATAGCAAGAAGTAGCGCACTATGAGATTGAATATACGAGAATAAATGAAATGGGAAAATATGTAAAACATAATAATGCATTATCCTCTCATATTTAGTATCGTGTATTAAACAAACATGACTGCAAGTAAAGTATATATGATCATAATTATTTAATGATTGGCATGACAGGCCAGACCATACCGAGTCATTAATGATGATGTGAAAAGTATTGAAGAACCAGAAGATTCGTCTTGATAATTATACATGTCATATTTGCTCTCAAGTGAAGTTAAGTATTAATCAACAAAAGTAGGGTGTGAATCCCCAAATATTCTAGAAATGATAATGAAAATAATTATACAAACATGATACCATTTAGTGTTTTAAAATCGATGCATCGTCTAAATGGTTATCAAATCCATAACCTGAAGCTTGTGTGATTGTGGCTTAGCTAATGTGATAGCAAACATATTAATCCAGATTACTATTGGTTACAAAGCCAATGATCATGAGAGGAGCAAAAGTTCATTTAGGTACATGTAATTTTATATATAGTACCATCAATTCACATTAAGCCAATAAGTTATTGTTCTCCCCATACAGTTGGTTTTTTGTCAGGAACCAAAGATGTCTCATCAAAGATTTTGGTTGTGCGACATATATTGAAACTCATCCACCACACCGCACAAAGATGGGACTTCTAAAAAGTTTGAGAATGTGTTGGGTATAAATAATCGTTTATGATTAAATACTTAAAGCCATTAGTGAGAAATTTGTTTATGGCTCATTGGTTTTCACTTTAGTGAATGAATGTTCCCAACATTAGAGGGAGATAACAAGCAGTTGGAAAGTGAAAAGTGAAATGAATTATCATGTCATCTTGATCCTCAGATTATAAACTATGAACTATAGGTTTAAAGTATAATTCATTTACCAATATTAAAGAACAAATTACCAGACAAGTTCACTGACCTAAATAGAGTGACTAAGTAAGTCACATAATCAACTGCTTATGCTCCAGTTATATTTGTGTCCCAAGAGGACAACCACATATTTTTGTAATTAGTCTATTGCATGCCTAAAGCGTGGTAGACTAGTTGATTCCAATAATAAAATTCCTCAAAAATTGGAGCAAGTAGTTAAGATGGTCAAGTCGAGGTTATAGTAGTAAGATCTCCTAAAGAGACAATAGACATGATGGTTCAAGAAGAACCTCAGGTACCTGAAAATAAAGAGATCTCGATAAGTTGTATCATGTCTAAGATATGTATGGAATCAAAATAAAAATCGACATCGTTATACTTTTGTATATAATTTAGCACTTAAAATGATTAAATGATAAGGATCAAGATTTAAGATCTGCCTATGAATGAATATTAAGAAATGATTTGCCAAAATAGAAAGACGCAAATAAGGCAGAGTTTAGTTCTCTAATGCACTACAAAAAAGACTGGCATTCGGGACTAAAAAATCAGTCTTTGATGCTCCCTAATAAGTTCCTAATGGTTTTCAGGGACTGATATGCCAGTCCCCAGTCAGTACCAGATACCTAGTCCTAGATAGTGGTTTTGGTAACTGAAAATCAGTCCCCATTATATGACACCATCAGGTACTAACAGTCAGTCTCCGATGCATAAAAGTTCAGTCCTTAATTTGGCCTTGGTACCACATCATTTTAGTCCCTAAAACATATCTTCAATGACTGCAAATCAGTCTCAGATACTATGATATTTCAGTCCCTCTGTGTAACTTTAGGGACTGAAAATTAGTTATCTAAACAAGTATATATAGTCCCTATTGGTTTCATTACATCATGATTCCGTATCAAATTAGTGTGCAATAAACTGTTTTAAGGACTGAGAATTAGTCCCAGGTACGACTCGATTTCAGTCGTTAATATGGCAAGTTTAGTGACTAAAAATTAGTATCTGATACTATGTTATTTTAGTCTCCAATATGTACTTGTGGAGTCTAATAATCAGTCTAAGATAACATTCATGTTCAGTCTCTAATATATTTATTTAGGGGTTTGAAAATCAGTCTCTAATATGTTTTGCAATGACTATTTTTTTAGTTTATATATTAAAATACAGTTACTAAATTACAGTAATATAATTCATAAATTTGCCTTTTGCTTCCCAAAATTCTAATACATTCAAGCACTAATATCATAACAATAACCAAGCAAAATAACACCAAATAATCGGTTCTAAAGTTTAAAAGAGTACTAGATAAAAAAAAATATAATAAACATCATAACTAACTACCTAAATTGTATTATCACTAACAGCTTCATCACTTGCATCTATGGGTATTGTGCTTTCAAAGTCTGGAAACTTTGTGCCAATGAACTCAAACATTCTTTCATATTTCTCCTTATCTCGTTTCTGTTTCGCCTCGAGTGCAATAACCTTATTTCTCAGACTTTCGTTCTCACTTGAGTCTCGTTGAGATGATTCAGCTACCGATTTCATCCAACTATCTTTTTTCCTCAACACGGGCCCAGCACCAACCTCCCATGCTGATTGTATTGTTTTCTTCCTACCACAAACACTTTTTATGGCTTCTTTCTCAAGTTGATGCTCCATAGTAGTGGTAATTGTTATTTCTTTAGAATTTAATTCATCCATGGCTGCCTGCTTATGCGCAATGATGTTTTCCTATCATAATAAAAGGTAAGAGAATAGTATTTAAAACTAGTAGCAACGCGGAATATATATTGGACAAAAAAACCACAATCAAAAGTTTTTAACTAGAAGATGCTTACATATTCAATACGTGAATTTTCATTTAGCCATCCTTGTTTCGTGGCATTGAAATGCAGCTTGTGATAAAGTTCTAACGGGCTAGGCGGCATCTGAGTCTCGGGATTTATCTAACATTATAAAAATTATAATAATGAAGATTAGATTTATTCTGAAAAGAGTAAAATCAATCTTTTTATAACAGATATAAGCCTAAGAAAAACTCATCAAATTCTACTACTACGTTAACATCAATAATATATTGCACTATGAGTCGAAAGTCTAAATCTTACCATTTGAAATGTATGATTAGCTATCGACCGAGAGCCCCCTCTGCTTATATTAACTTGTTTTGCTCTATTAGCTTCCATCTTATCACTATATTTCTATAAATAATAAAAAAACGTCATACATGTTAGACCCGAAAAGTAAGAAAATAATTCACGTATATGTATTGGATTTGTAAAAAAAATAGCATACCTTAGTTTTTTCTAACTCCCAATAGTCGCACAAATGATTCCATTCTTGAATCGGGCAATCAGATTTCCTTTTAGATCTTGCTAGCTGCGGATTGGTTTTCCCTCCGTTCTACTTCCAATGTTCACTCCATTTACCTCGGGTGCGTTTCCACTGGGCATGTAGTCGAGCATTCACATACTCCATAAAAATGGTATTTGTTCGCAATAACTCAAATTTTCCCTACATCGAATCGAATACATTGTTAATGATAGAAACGAAAATGTAACATCATAATAGGTTCTAAATATTTAAAAGTAAAAATAATACAACTTACTTCTAATTTCTCATACATCAAGGTTTTCGCATCTTCCGGTACTGATTCCCATGTGTGATAGTTCATCGGACAAAAATTGCGCATAATGATTCCACACTCGGTCGCAAAATCTGTTGCTGAGGTCCCAACAAAGGATATTGTATGCTCATCCATTCTCAAAGGGATTTTAGAACCCTCGGGCAAATCCTTTAGAATCCTATTGACGCTAAGATTTAAATTCGGACCGCTCCTCTTTGGTAGATCAACAGATTGTTGTTCTGTATCAGCTGGTTGTTCTGCATGTAAAATACGATTTAAATAATAACTAGTTCATGTATGACAAAATTACAATTCTAACGCTATCAACAGTAGTATCATGACACTTGAGTTGAAAACAACACTTAATTAATACATAATCTACTGTTATGAAGAACAATTTAGCAATTCATCCACAAAACAATCAACTAGCTTAATGCCAATAATAGTTATGTACACAATTGGATTCAGTAATGAAGCAAAGAGCATGAATTTAACAAAACAAGTATGAATGCAGCCTAAATACCAAATTAACCAGACCTGTTTGAAGCATAACCCAGACCCGACTTAACGAATAAACATTAAGGTCGTTATTCGATTTTAATGTAATATTTTTGAAACTCGATTAACCTGAAACCCAGACCCGACTTAACGAATAAACATTAACCTGTTTGAAACCTGGACTGAAAAATACCCGAAACCGAATCGGTATACTATAAACAAGGTGGTATTCGGTTCCTATATTTTGCATATTTCGGGTTCAGATCGGTTCTCGGGCCCCAATCTCGGGTAACCGACCTAATCGTAACCCAACCGAAGTTAATAAATCAAATTGCAAACTGTAACCCGAGTCCCCCAATTTTTACCTTCCTTAGTTCAGTAGTTTGACTTATTTTATTGAATGAATATGGCAATAGTGTACATGTAAATCTATGCTTCTGCTTTCAGTAAGACTAAAATTAACAAATGAAATGAAAAGGAACTAAATAATCAAGTGAGGAAGAAAGATGAAAATGGTGAGGAATTTGGTATGGTTATACAGACAAGATAAAGATACTAGCATGGTTTAAAGGTAAATATCACTATTAGTGGAGTAAAATGTAAATGCATAATAAACATTGTCTCGTAGGATTATTTTGGTCAAATTAATTTCAAAGAGTTGAATGTACCGGTAGCTCCGGTGTTGGTCGAAATACGCTTGCGTCTGCGGTTCGGGCAAGACATTCTAGCAGATGCACTTCCCTCGGCTGTTGATTGAGTGGTAAGTACTCGAGAATCATCTTCAGACCTTGTTCTTGTAAGGACCATCATGAGTAACACAAACATCCACATTGTACTACAAGGAAATTGATAGTCAATTAACAAAGATTTATACATTACACAACCAGTATTGTTTTGAACCAGAACACAAAAATGATACTAATAATGCGAGATTTGCAAGAATAAATAATAAAACTGATCTATACCTTTTATGTCATTATAATCTATAACTAAAAGATAAGGCTATAATTATAAAATAAGGATGAATAAGAAATTTCATGACTTCATGATCTGTACCTTTTATGTCATTATAATAAATTTCATTACTTCATGATCAGTAATGTTTATGCCATTAATTGTTAACCAGGTATTATCTCAAAAATAATACTCTGTTAGAATAGAAGAATAATACTTTGTTTATACCTTTTATGATCAGTAATGTTTATGTCATTATAAGACCATGTAATCTAAGGTGAATTTTAGCTCATTTAAGTATGTATAAGTTGAGTCAAGCAATTGGCTTAAAATGTATGATGTTTCATTTTTGGTTGTTTTTTTTGTTAACACTTGTTTTTGAGTAGGCTTTTTTGGGTTTCATAATTAGTGGTCCTTTGCGGTTTCACATGAGCACGACCTATTAAACTCAAAAAACTATTTTAAGTTTTTGTTGAATATTAATAGTTTAATACTTGAAATTTAAAATTTCTTGTAATTTTTAAGCAATTATGTCTTAACGGGTTTAACTAATTTGACGATAATATCTTTCAGACATGCGATAAGGATGGATTTCGAAGGAACTTATTTTAGAGGCTTGTGTTACTTGGGCATAAACAAGTTGTTGATACGATGCCAGTGCAAGTTGATTTGGATGCTAGCGACAGGGGCGGACCTACCTCTTTGGTAGGGGTAACCCCCGCTACCCCTTTGTCGGAAAAAATTTGGAAAAATTAGTGTAAATTTTGGAAAAATTTGACGTTTTTTCGATTTCGTTACGGCTTATTTATAACACGTTACCCCTTGGTCGGAATCCTAGATCCGCCACTGGCTAGCGAACGTTTTTTTTTTTTTTTTTTTTTGTATTTTATGAAATTTGAACTTCTTTTGTGCAATTTTGTTAGACTTGACTTGGACATATTATGTATTATGTTAAACTTATAATGCATATACCTTTTGAACAATATTATTGAATTTCCTTGTTTCGACAATTACTAACGGTCGATAGGTTTCATAACTAGAGAGTGAAAATTAGTCGTTGAACATTTCCTATATCAAAAGGCATTCAAGACTGAATATTTTCAGTCCCAAATACATTTCTTTTATATTAGAGACTGAAGAATAGTTACAAATACATTTGTACCATATTTAATTATATAGGAAATATATTTGCGACTGAAATTTAGTCTCAAATAAGGCACCTATATATCAGCGACTGAATATTAGTCGCTAAAATGTGTTGTGTAAACATTAGTCCCCAATGTTATCAGCAACTGAAAATCAGTCCCAGTTAAGATATATGTGAGACTGAAACATCAGTCTCTGATAATTTAGTCCCTACTGCTCACTTTTTTTGTAGTGATGAAATGGAAAGTTTCTGGACCAACAGTCCATACAACTGAAGTTGTAATATATGCTTGATACAAAAGTGTCTTTTACGCGAATCATGTGAAAATCAAATTAAGTGATATAAGTCAAA
The DNA here is from genome assembly GCA_030545235.1 of Helianthus tuberosus. Taxonomy (NCBI): domain Eukaryota; kingdom Viridiplantae; phylum Streptophyta; class Magnoliopsida; order Asterales; family Asteraceae; genus Helianthus; species Helianthus tuberosus. The sequence goes on from JARYGA010053651.1 coordinate 27,104, forward strand.
ATTGGTGGCACAAGAATTTTCACAAAGACCTATGATTGATTATAAGAAAACGTATTCTCCAGTGGTGGATGCATTGACCTTCCAATATCTTATTAGTTTGGTAATATATAAAAGAGAATTGGCATGCGTCTTATGAAAGTTATGTATCACTTGATACTAAGTCATATAAAATAAGTTCTCGAGAATATTATGATTATTATATAAATTCAGATCTGAATACATACACATGTTGTATATGTTATTGAATTGAATATAATTGGAACTCCCCATGAGTATCCTAAAGCATTTGAGTGCTTAAGATGTTAATTGAAACACCTTATGGATGTAATTATAATGCACCAATACTCTAATAAACATACATAGAAAATATGTACCTGGTTATTATGGCATCTCAATGTACACAGTGTACAAACATGGTACAATATGAATTTTGGAGATAAAAGCAAGTGTTCTTGATATTTTTGCATATGATATAGATATCTATGTGTTAAAAGGGCAAGTTTATATAGCAAAACTTCTAAGAGTGAAAGCACATGCATATTTGAATAAGATGGAAAGAATTCCCTCATGGATTGATAATGCTAGAAGCATTAGTGATGTCAAAACCTCAAGAACGTATTATATGAAGTTGACAAAATACGTATGGACTAAATAGTCGAAACGAGTGTTGTACAACTTGAGATATTTGCATAAAGAGGGATATAAGTTTGATTAAATTAGCCATGTTCTATGAACATTCTACTTTTAAAAGTTCACTATATTCGCAATTTACAATAATGATGTCTAGGCATCATTGAGAGAAATTATCGAGCTTTTAGAGGGAGAATTTTTGAATGACCTTGGCACGGTCTAATTATTACTCGAACTAGTTTGAGTATATATGTAATTATATTTTACTAATCCCTCAAGTACATGATGATGTTTGGATAGTTTAGTGTAACAACTCTCATCAAAGGTCATAATTATTAAATTAATTTGTCTAATAGGAAACCCTAATTGAGACACCCAAGTGATTCTAAACAAACTCTAAAAATTTCATAATTTTCAGAATCAGGATTAGGGCCCCTAAAACTCAGGGGGGGTTAAACCCTATTGACGATTATCCACTTAAAACGTTGGCAGAAAGGAATTTTCGAAAATTGTCAACTCAGCAAGGCTAGTCCCAACCGTGGCAACCCTATACCTAAAAATAGGTCTTACGCGGGCCGCGTAAGGTTAGCTTAAATCTCACGCGGGCCGCGTAAGGGTCAAAATTCACCTATAAATAGAGGACAGTGGGACTTGATTTCTGGAAGAAAAACGACGTAAAAATTCACTATATACACTGAGTTACGTTCGAATTACTACACAAAAACACACGAATTCCGAATCGCTGCCGCAAAACAGGGTATTAGCACGATCGCTGCTACGATTCATTTTCCGATCGATCAATGTACTCAACAGGTGTTTAAGTGCTGCCCACATTAGGGTGATGCTTTGTCATTAGTCGTTAATTCGACAGATGTTAAGCATAGCACTTTGTCACTCGTTGTGATGGTTGATCTCGTGAGTTATCGTAAATGCTGTATTGATTACTAACCCAGTTTTGTGTGCATTGTTATCTAAATTAGGTTAATCAGGCTAATTCATAGACTAGACTCTGTCCGTATTAAATCAGCAATGTGAGTCATTCTCTTTTTATCAAATTACTTTCAAAATCATGTTTATTATCAAAGTTATAATTACGGGGATTAAGTCTTTGTAATCACCAAGTTACAGTCGGTATGTGGGGTTTTGTATACATTACTTGATAATCGTCACCATTGGGGCAGCCAATTGGGGGATATGACCATAGTCACAGATTCGGTCGAGTGACAAATACCGTGGGTAGTTGGTTTGATAATAGAAACATTGTAATCACTCTTAATACTGTAAATTATAACAAATGTGTCATTTTAGTAAATAGAATGATTCACTCAGTATTTTCCGCTGACAAAACCTTTTTCAAACATGTTTCAGGTGATCTGTTGTAATTCAGGAAAAGTGTTGAGGAGCATTTCAAGCTTAAGATAGTGGCTCATTATAAAATAAAGAAATATGTTTGTAATATAAAGATTTCGTAGTAAAATCATAATATTATAAATTATCGGGGTTTTATCCCGAATTGTGAAATAAAATAAATCGGGAAAATTTTAGCTTTAAACGATCCTGATGATAAACTTCCGCTGTTAAACTCAATTAAATAAATACCACGGGATTTCTGTCCCGCGGCTCCTGAAACGGGTCAAACCGGGTCGGGGGCCGTGACATTTAGTATGGACATAGTTGAACCTTAAAGTATATTAAAGGTTGTTAAGTCATTTGTTATAAGAAATGTCTATTATCATCTCCTACCAAAGTAGAGATTCTCATTCTAGAAGTACCATCATTAAATGCATAAGTGCATTAATATGTTTTGCTAGCTATGTAGGGTTATAATATCTTTTAGTTGAGCTTATCGTCATGATATAACCTGTGTCAAGCGAAGAGACATTGGAATGAGTTCAAAGAAGTATTTCAGGTATAAACGATATTTGATTATATTTTACTAACCCATCAAAACAAGTTTGGTTAGTCTTGTAGATGCAGAAATGTAACAAAACACAGTCGTGGACAAATGATAATTTTTGGAATGAGGTACCTAAAGTCTCGTTAGAAGGTTATACAACATTGCTCAAAATACAGGATTGCACACTAAGGGATCAAGCAACAAATCATTCGCTACAAAAGCTTTTCCGAATTTCAAGGAAGATGGACACACGTCACATAAAGAATACATGTTAAAATGAGGGGGAGACTTCTTCAAGTTGCACTCTTTTTCCCTTGACTAAGTTTTGCCCCATTGGGTTTTCCTAGTAAGGTTTTTAATGAGGCAACATACATAATCCAGAACTACAAGGGTTAGATGATACACGCTGCACTCTTTTTTCCTTAGCTATGGTTTTGTCCCATTGGGTTTTCCTAGCAAGGTTTTTAACGAGGCAGCATCACCAAGCGTATTAAAGGTATGTGGATAGTCAAGGGGGAGTGTTATGAATGTAGCATAATTATGACTCTCCACATACATAACTCCTATCTCTTTGATTTCTTTGTATTATTGTGTGCCTATATAGTGTCATTTGTATATGGTGTATAATCTTAATGAACAAGAATTCCTATTCACTTATTCTCTATAGTCTTGTTCTCTAATGTTTAGTATAGTTTTATATGGATTGCTAATAGACCGTTGTTTTACAACACCAATTAATTAGAGAGATAATGATTAATTTTTAGATTTAAAACTCTTTAACCAAAATCTCTTAAATGTCCTTTTTTTATAATTTTGCTACAAAAGTTAAATGAGTTTCGTTAGTAGTTTTATGTTTTTTCTCAGATTTGGTCATCGTTCGGTTGCTACTTAGCACGCTATTTGATCATCACATTTGATCCCTCAGGTTTTCTACCCTCTAGACTTTCTAGTACGAGTTGGTATAAATTTGACTTTGTATACGTTTTTGTAGGTCCCTCGGAGGATGAGGTCGAACCTTAACCTTGTTATATCTAACACACTAGCAAGTGCGGAATCCAAGCTAGCATGCAAACCGAGATAGAACACGACAATGATAAACACACAAGACTCAACGATTAACACCTCTTGTATTAATACGTATGAAAGGTCTGTTACAATGCAATGTTTACAAATCTATTTTGCAAACTCTCTCAGTGTGTGTGTGTTCCCTGTCTCACTCTTGTCTCTCTAGTCTCACTTGTCTGTCTCTCTCTAGTGTCTTTTTAATGAAGTGAACACAACACATGGGTATATATACCCATCACAGCACGTCTGGTCGAAGGATCAGACAGACTGATCGAAAGATCATCTGTCGACCAGAAACCTACCGAAGGATCACATATACCTCGAAGGATGATATCCTTCGAGGTTCATCCATCGAAGGTTCATCTTTCGAGCTCATCGAAGGATCTAAACAATCCTTCGATGACACATCCTTCGACACAGACATATTACAACCATTGCTTAACTGTTTGGCCAATTCAAACCGGAGGATGGTTGACTTGGTCAAACTTACAAGACTAACAAAGACATCGTTTGGTATCATAACAAGATACAGACAAAGTACAGACACAAGTGCACCAACAAACTCCCCCTTGGCTGTAGCTTTGTCTCGATCTTAATTCTTGTAGGTCCCTCGTGTCTTCAAGTCTTTGACGTCTTTTCAAGTCTTCAATGTCGGAGGATCTTTAAAGTCTTCACGTCTTGAAAGCAGAAAGTGTACCAACAAACTCCCCGTTTCATGTAGGAAGTGTGTTGACAAACTCCCCCTTAACATAAGCTCCCCCTTGAGTTATGCTCGTGAAAGTCTTGATCTTTACAACTTGAGATCCTTGTGGTGTTGATGATGGTCAGCGGTAACTCGATCATCTTCATCATTTGAGTGCCTTCACGTCGTGTCTTCATTCCGAAGCTTGTCATCGACCATGTTCTCCTTGCCTTTAGAATCTGCACATGCAAGAAATCTAAACGCGTAATGAGAACAACTGCTTGGAATATCATAAGTAAACGACACACATGTGACCATTGTTCAATCAAACACCGTCCGACAGTTTGAAAGTCTAATAAATTTATCAATTTCAGGTTTTTAACTTTCAAAACTTGCAAATTTTGACCGTTTATGAAGAATCAGTCGTTTCGGTTTTCAATCAGGTTTCAGGTAACGAAGACTCGAGATCCAACATCGTACAATCGAAAATAAGACAGAAATAAAATCTTTTTGGCTTTTAGAAAGTTTATATTAAAACACACCTAAAATCTTTTTGGTATTTTGAATATTTCAATTGTATAGACTGAAAGCAGTAAATAAATATATACAAAGGTGCAGAAACTGAAAGCATTAAATAAATATTTACAGATATTCTTTTTGCGAGTTTCGAGGGTAAGAGAATCATATCAGTGTACGGTCATGCCAAAACGCTCTTGTTGTTCAATTAGTTAACATTAAGATAAGCATCCTATAACAATTATCGGTATTGTTGTCCACTTAAGCTCAACTTATCAGATGTAATCATGGCGAGGGGATACGTTAAGGTATGATTTATACTTACCGACCGGTGTTCATCCACATCACGACACATTCCCGTATCAAGGTATGCGCGAGGGTTCATCTTACCGGTGAGTATACCGATTATCATCTGTTTGACCGTATATGATGTGAGATTCTCACTTATTTGATTTGAAAACAAGCCCTATGTGATAGAATCACTTATTGATGAGGAACTTGATTTTCGATGCATGAGGGCACAGAAGCAAGTCCGTGAACAGGTCAGTACTTTCGTACAGCAAAGAGACGAACTTGACTCCCGGATAAATGTGATATTTTATCACTTATTTGTTTGGACATGTGATTGTTGATCACTTATTGAGGTCGGATGCAGTATGTACACGTATGTATGGTATCATGGAAGATCTAGACTTGCGTCCCCGTTTTTTTTTATAAAAGATACAACCATGATACCCAGATGATAAGCAGCATAAAGACCGAATATCTCAGAACCTCGGCAATCTCTCAAACGAAATTTCGGTACTAAGACCATATGCCAATGAGTGGTTCCCACCTGGTCTTCAGTCGATTTAAGTTTATATCACCCTGCACACTTTAAAATGATTGTGAGCCTACCGATACATCTTATATAGAGCTGCTTATCGTTTTTCATTTAAGGTTTAAAGAGGTTTGGACAGACCACTGATGTACTATCATTTTCTCTTTTGCTCGCCAGGAAACTCATTTTTGCTTTTCTATTGTTTTTGTGTTTTTGAAATTTTCCGATGTTTTTGGATTTTCAAATTTTGGATTTACTCCCCCTAAAATCAATAAACTAAGACAAATTTAAAACACAAAGATATTTACAAAAATGATTTTCCGATGTTGGTTTTACTCTTGCTTGACCTTAATGCCGTTTACCAATAATAAATAGTCAAATCTTGATTTGTCAAATGCTTTGGTAAAAAGGTCGGCACGTTGGTCATCGGTGTGGACGTAAGCAACATCGATTAGCCTTTTCTCAAAGCAATCACGTATGAAGTGATACTTAATTTCGATGTGCTTAGTCTTTGAATGCTGCACAAGATTTCTAGTGATCTGTAAGGCAGCAGAATTATCAACGTAAATAGGAGTAGTTAGGAATTCAAAACCGTAGTCGCGCATTTGTTGTTGGATCCATAGGACTTGGGAGCAACAACTTGAGGCAGCAATGTATTCAGCTTCGCATGTTGATGTAGCGACGCACGTCTGCTTCTTGCACTGCCATGTGACTAGGCGATTTCCCAAAAACTGACATCCAGCCGTTGTGGATTTGCCGTCGATTTTGCATCCGCCAAAATCAGAATCACTGAATGCGATCAAGTCAAAGTTATTATCCCTAGGGTACCATAGACCGGTGTCAGGGTAACCCTTCAAATAACGAAAAATCCTTTTTACAGCTGCAAGATGTGAGGCCTTCGGGTTGACTTGATATCTGGCTAGCAGGCACGTTGGGTACATTATATCTGGTCTTGATGCTGTGAGGTACATAAGAGATCCGATCATCGCGCGGTAGTATGAGGGGCTAACAGCTTCACCCTTCAAGTCTGGAGTAATTCCGTGATTTTGGGGCAATGGGGTACCGATGGGCGTTGCATCAGACATCTGGAACCGGCTCAAGATGTCACCAACATATTTAGTCTGATGGATGAATATCCCAGACTCGGTTTGTTGTACTTGTAGGCCCAAAAAGAAAGTCATTTCCCCCATAGCACTCATCTCGAATTTATCCTGCATAATGCGCTCGAAATTCCTACACAAAACATCATTAGTAGAACCAAATATAATATCATCAACGTATACCTGTACTAGTAGAAGATCTCCATCTTGTTCTTTGATGAAAAGAGTACAATCGATAATACCTCTGCGAAATCCATTCTCCAGCAGATAATTAGATAAGGTTGCATACCAAGCTCGCGGTGCTTGATGTAGACCATATAGAGCTTTGTTGAGCAAACAAACCCGATCGGGATGGATAGGATCTTCAAAACCTGGAGGCTGTTCGACGTACACCTCTTCTTCCACCACACCATGTAAGAATGCACTTTTCACGTCCATCTGGTATACCTTGAAACCTTTGAATGAGGCATAAGCCAGAAAGATCCGAATTGCTTCTAGACGTGCAACAGGTGCATACACTTCGTTGTAGTCGATCCCTTCTATCTGACGAAAACCTTGAACGACTAGCCTTGCTTTGTTTCGAATAACGACTCCACGGTCATCCTTTTTGCATTTAAACACCCAACGGGTACCAATCTTCTTGTAACCAGCAGGTTTCTCTACGAGTTTCCAGACACCAAGCTTCTGGAATTGTTGAAGTTCTTCCTGCATCGCTTCAACCCATGAGTTATCTTTCAAGGCTTCTTTCCAAGTTCTTGGCTCTTCCTGTGAGACATAACACGCGAAAGACCAATCGTTTTGTTGACCAGATTCTCGGATAGTTACATACAAGCCTGCATTGTAGTTGTTTCGCAACATGTTTCTTGTTTGAACGCCACTCTGTACATTTCCGATGATGTTTTGTTGAGGATGGGTATTGTGAATCCTTGTTTCTGGATTATCTTGAACTGGAATGTTTGTACCCAGATTGTTGAGATTGAGATCAACAACCAATTCAATCCCCGGAATTGGCGAAGAGGATGATGCAGTAGCTTCAGCTGTTCTAGGGGCGTCCACTGGAGGAGTACCCTCTGAAGTACCATGAACTGCTGTTGTTGGAGCTTCTTGATCTGCATCTAGAAATTCATCATCCTCTGAAGATTCGTTCAATTCGGTAGCATCGTGAAAATCCTCATTATCGAGAGCATTATTGTTCACTGAAGATGGTTCTTGATTGACAATAATGGGACGAACCAACGGTGAATCTGTTGCATTGTCACTCTCGAAAAACATCCTAGCCGCAGCGTTTTCTTCAACTGCTTCAACATTGATCGAATTGAAAAAGTCATCGTACTCAAACATCCAAGGCTGACCAGGATTTCTAACCGGCAAAGTGTGTACTCTGACTTCAGACCATTCCTCGACCCTTTTAGTCTCTAGATTCCAGACTCTTAAGTTCGGGGTGGAATACCCAAGAAAGTATCCTTCTTTGGCTCTTGCCCCAAACTTTCCATTAGGATCGATTAGTGAGCACGGAGCTCCAAACGGTTCAAGATATGACAAGTCTGGTTTCCGTTTGTTAATAAGCTCAAAGCAGGTCTTGTTGTGCCTTTTGACTGTAAGGACTCGGTTCAACGTATAACATGCAGAGGCCACAGCTTCAGTCCAGAATGGAATCGGCAATTGTGACTCTACCAACATAGTCCTAGCAGTCTCGATCAATGTGCGGTTCTTACGTTCAGCGACGCCATTCTGTTGAGGAGTATACGCTGCACTAAATTCGTGAAGAATACCTTTAGAAGTGCAAAACTCCGCCATGGCATGATTTTTAAATTCAGTACCATTGTCGCTACGTATCCGCCTAACCTTCAACTTATATAGATTCTCAATCTGAATGATCAAGTTTTTGATAATACTGAAGGTTTCACTCTTGTGTGCCATGAACGCCACCCACGAAAATCTTGAATAGTCATCAGTTATCACGAGGCAATATTGATCATTCCTAATACTTTTGTGCTTGACAGGACCGAACAAATCCATGTGCAAACGTTCAAGAGGAACAGCCACCGTGTTGATTTTCTTTGTAGGGTGTCGCTTCTTCGTTTGTTTTCCTTTCTGGCACGAGACACAGATGTCTTGAAGATGAAAGTTTTTAAGAGGAACACCATTCACTAATTCATTTGACACCAAATGATTCATTTTGCGTAAGTGAATGTGACCCATTCGTCTGTGCCAAGAGATTGAGTCTTTTTCTGTGGCTTTGGAAACGAAACAAGTTGCTTGTGCAGACGTTGTGATAGCTTGGCTCATATCAAGGATGTACAATTCATTTATCCTTGGAGCCGACAAGAGAATCCATTCTTTTGGAATATTGAAGCCGGGTTTCAGCACATAACATCCATTTGCATCAAAGTGTACTGAGAACTGCTTATCACAAATTTGAGAAACACTAAGAAGATTGTGATCAAGTTGTTGTACAAAGTTGATCTTATCAAAGCTAACAACCCCGTTGGAAATCATTCCTTCACCCGTAATATATCCGCCTTTATCTCCAGCAAAAGCAACATAACCTCCTCTAATAGATTTGACGTCATAGAGAAGCTTCATGTCGCCTGTCATGTGCCTGGATGCCCCACTATCAACAATCCAATGACTACTGATAGTTCCTCCTGGAACACCCTGCACATGAACTCACATAATTAGTTGGAGATGGGGACCCAAGCCATTGTGGTCTTGGGTCTTCCATTTTCATCAACAACAATAACTTCTATTCTTTGATGATTCAAGAATTGTGATGGTCCCCCTGAATTTGTGGTCAATTTAGGTTTCCATGTCTGTTGAGTTTTACCAGTTTGATTATTTAACAATTTAACTTCGTGATTGTTTGAAGTTTTTGAAAGTTTTGAGTTTTCTGGCTTAACTGAAACAGATTGTTTTTGAACCACATCAGTTTTAAGTGCCTTTTCAATCACCTTGACTTGTTGGCGTTTCTGTTTCTTTTCCCTTTCTCTTACAAGTCGGGGATCTTGTTTTACAGAAACAGATCGCTTTTGGTGATTGCGTTCACGGGGATCATCATCCTTTGCTTTCAACTTATGAAGATACGGACAAGTTCTGACAATGTGCCCAATTGTACCACATTCAAAACATGATCTTCGTTCAACAAACCCCGAAATATCATGTGATCGTCTTGCCGATGATGATGAACTTTGTGATCTCGAGGTACTAGGTTTCGAACAGTTTGGTTCATTTCTTTTCAACACTGTTGCTTGTTTAACAAAATCTAAGTTAGATTTGTTTTCAAACGTGTCAATTTTTTCCGTTCCCTTAAATTTCACAAAGTTTACCTTCTTGTCCTTTTTCTTGTTTTGGCTCTGTTTGCCTTTTCCATTTCCTTGGGCAGCGTGATTTTGCTTTCGTTGATTGTTTTGTTTTTGCAATTTTTGATTCCCATATTTCTTTCTAACTTCGGATTTTGGGATAGGAGCACACTGAGTTACTACAACTCCTTGGCTCGACTTTCCCAAAAACTTACTGGTAGAATCTTCGAAAACTTTATCAATCAAAGATTGATTGACATTTTTGATAGGGAAATCCTTGTCTGAATATATCTTATCAGATCCAATCAATGTGTAAAGCAAGTTCACGCTTTCACAGCTTCCAGATGAGGATTCAACAGACTTGGCTGTAGCAATCACAGACGGTTTTGCAGGTGGATCACAAAGAATGTGATTCTCAAGAGGTATGTCCTCTTCTTTGATCACCGCATCAGACTTTGCTGAGTCAGTATCATCGGATTCATCATCAGAAGAATCAGCATCCTCAATAATAACAGGAGGATCCTGATTCGGTTCAGCAGAAGACACACATGTATCTGCTGACACATCTGAATTGGATGATACTTCTTTCTTGTATCCAAGCCCTGTTGCAAATTCCTCAATGTCCAAAGGAACAGATGGTTCAAAGTGAGTTCTATACTCCTCATCAGGCATGGCATCATAATTGTGTCTCACAGGTGGTGGACATTTCTTGTATCCAATGCATGTGACATCCCGTTTCTCTTTCTGTACATCAATGATGTGATCCAACACATAGCTAGAGCTCAAATAGCTGTCTAACTTGAGTCGGATCGCCTCACTTTCAGTTTTAACACAAGCCATCTCTTTTTGCATTATCTCAAGACGGGTGATATACAAATTTATATCAGTTTGTTTTCTGGAAACCATTTTTGTCAGCTCTGTTTTATCTTTTCTTAAAGTTTCAATCATCGTTTTAAATTCCTTTTCATGGTTTTCATAAAACATGTTGGCTTCTGTGCACTTAGAAAGATCCACGGTTAACTTCTGGTTGTGGATGAATGTCACATCATACTTTTCTTGCAAAGCCTCGTGTTTGCTTTGCAACTCACACCACTTATCATTCAATGAAACATGTTTGTCTTGCAAGTCAAACAAACTAGCTTGTAAAGCATCATGTTTGGCTTGCAACTCAGACATGTTTGCTTCTAAATCAGCACATTTTCCACTCAATCTATCACAACTATCACAAATAACAGCAGTGGGTTCATCGACACATACCTGACTTGATGAACTGTCGACATTAGCCATAACGGCTGAATGGAGAGAAGAAGAAGAATAGACAGCTTGATCCACCAATATAGATCTCCTATGATTTTCTGCTGCAGTGTCTCCCAATAGCCCATCAACATCTGCATCAACTGACACACTTGTCGTGTCATCCAAATGATCATCGCCTGAAGTTGAGGATTCTTCATCTGAGCTTCTACTGTAACCAGAAGAGTATTCATCCTCCGAAGATTCATCACCATTGATGGAAGATTCTCCACCACTGGCGTGATTTAAAACCTTGACAACTTCAGCAAAACAAGCGATTACAGTAGATGGCCGATAGACTTGCTGTTGTGGAGCTGGTTGTAGAGGATTTCCATACAAGTCTGTTGTTGGAGCTGGCTTTACTGGAACTTGTATCGGATTGCCATATAGATCTGTTGTCACAGGAGGCCTTTGGGTTTGCTGTTGAGTCACTGGTTGAGGAACTGGTTGAAGCGGATTTCCGTACAGGTCTGTTGGTCCGGTAGATCGAACAGGTAATGGATTTCCGAACATATCAGTTGCTTTGATAGGTCGTTGGCTTTGAATACTTGGTGCGGGAGATTCGGCCCACGAAGGAGACAAACTCGTGTTTCTATACTTTCCACTATCCGGAGACGGAGTACCAAAATACATCTCTGTATTTACCGGAGTACCCCATCTTGGATTCATTTTTTATCAAGAATAATAATACCTGAAAATCACAAACTTGTTAAACATAAACAGACTAAGTTCGAAAGATCAAGACTTGTTCGAAGGATCAACAGTGTTCGAAAGATCACTGTTGAATTTCGAACAATGATTTCGAAAGATTCTCCAAACGAAGGATCCTTATCTTTCGAAAAAGAACTGTAGACCGAAAGATGTAGGCTTCGAAAAGATTCCTTGGAACGAAGGATAAGTCACCGACTTCGAAGGATGTTCGAAGGATGATTATCTATCGAACCTCCCTTGATCGAAAGATGATCTTTCGACTTCGAAGGATATCCTTCGATCTGCACTGACACAGTTGACAAAAGTGACAGGTTGGTGAAAAAGTTGATGGGTTGGTAGAAACTTTCGGCAGAAGGTATGGTCAGACCATACTTTCTGCAAACCGAGATTTGAACATTAAAATATTGCTTAAAAATGACGATTCTTATCCAGAAACCGGTCACCGGAGTAAGCCGGAATTTGGCCGGAGAAGACCAAACTTCTCAAAAACAGGTTTTTAAGTTACCCAAACCATCCTTTAACACACCCGGTTAGTTTAGAACACGTTTTTATGACAAGAAATGCGAGAAAAACAGTAAAAACGGATGCTAAACCAAGTGAGTTTTTGTCCAAAACACCCCAAAGTCTTGTATAAACTCGGTTTTTAACAAGGAAAAGAGCCACGGCTCTGATACCACTTGTAGGTCCCTCGGAGGATGAGGTCGAACCTTAACCTTGTTATATCTAACACACTAGCAAGTGCGGAATCCAAGCTAGCATGCAAACCGAGATAGAACACGACAATGATAAACACACAAGACTCAACGATTAACACCTCTTGTATTAATACGTATGAAAGGTCTGTTACAATGCAATGTTTACAAATCTATTTTGCAAACTCTCTCAGTGTGTGTGTGTTCCCTGTCTCACTCTTGTCTCTCTAGTCTCACTTGTCTGTCTCTCTCTAGTGTCTTTTTAATGAAGTGAACACAACACATGGGTATATATACCCATCACAGCACGTCTGGTCGAAGGATCAGACAGACTGATCGAAAGATCATCTGTCGACCAGAAACCTACCGAAGGATCACATATACCTCGAAGGATGATATCTTTCGAGGTTCATCCATCGAAGGTTCATCTTTCGAGCTCATCGAAGGATCTAAACAATCCTTCGATGACACATCCTTCGACACAGACATATTACAACCATTGCTTAACTGTTTGGCCAATTCAAACCGGAGGATGGTTGACTTGGTCAAACTTACAAGACTAACAAAGACATCGTTTGGTATCATAACAAGATACAGACAAAGTACAGACACAAGTGCACCAACAGTTTTCACATGAGTAATTTAGTGTTAGAAATTTGTATTTTTATTTTACGTTATTTTCTTGTTTTAGTCGTTGTTCGGTTGCCACTTATCATGGTTTTAACACCCCCTGCGCAACACTGTTAGCCCGATTTCACGCCTCCTCACCGCAAATCACGGACTTAGGACTAGTTAAAAATAAGGTTAAAAGAGTTAAATTATTTATAAAATTACCATCATCATTTACAAGTCTTGATTTTATTAATGTGGGATAGTGATTATTTCTTTGTCTTCGCATATTAAAATGTCTTCTTAAAACATCCATCCCTATACATAGATCGATACCTTCGGTTGCATCGTAGAATCACAAACTTTTTATAGAATCAATAGAGAAATTATTATAGAGAAATTATTGAGAAATTTATTAATAACAACAAAACAAAACAAAACAAAAGGTTAATAAAACAAAATAAAATGACTTGATTCTGACTGGTAAACATCTTTACTCACATTTTTTATGTATAGGTAAGCTTGACACTTTTATGATTGATTACTTACTTTTGCTAACATGTTATTTTCAGTTTTTACCAACTTTTTTTCTAATTTTTAGTGACTTCAATTTCGTAAGACAAATTGATGTGACGTGCTTCTTTTTTAGTAAAAACTACTAGAAGAGATCAAATTTTATGCTTTTGAAGCACGTACAATAATCCATAATTACACTTGCTTTGCTTTGAATCAGGGTTACATTTTGCAGAACATATTCCCTATTGTGCACTAGTGATAGTAATAGTTTAAGTTATCTTGATTATAAAGAATACAAGTTAATATTATTTATGAAAAAAGGATAATGTATATAGTTAATTTTGATTTTGACTGTAAGTAATATAAAAAATAAACAAACCAATACAATGCAAGTAATATAAACAATAAACAAACCAATACAAGTATACAACCGTACATAATTGACACTTTCCTCTAATTAACTAATTAAGTTTCCTTTTTATTATTCCTTTTCATCATCTTCCCTGGTGGGTGACCTCATTAGGGGTGGAGCACTAGATCCATGTTCAGCTTTTTCAGAACTCGTCCATCATTTAACAGTGGTAGGAAAGAATATTCACAACACTGAAGATCAAGCTCACTTGCTTGGGTGAAAGGAAAAAAATCATGTCACATGTTTCACAACATCCATTCAGCATTCAAAACATGCACATGAAACTTTCTCAATAATTTCTCTTCTTTTAATCCATCTAGGTTACAGTTAGCTTTTTTTTTTTTTTTTTTTTTTTTTTTTTGATAGGAGAATTTTATAAAAAGCCAAAACCCCAAAAAGACAGGGGCGGCAACAACAACAACAAACTACAAGAACCCGAGAGAATTAATGTTTTTGAGTAATCTCTATTACACCAACTCAAACCGAATCTCATTTCTTTGATAGTTTGATGTATGTTGCTTTTGCTCAGTTTTGATATGATAATACATCCTTGTGTATAATAATTAGCCGTCACAGACACTAGAATAGTCAAGTAATGAGCTTTTACATAGAAATAAAGTATTTTATATAAGAGAAGAAATCATCTAGAAGATATTGTTATAGAAAAAAAAAAAAAAAAAAAAGGATTCCTAGTAGCGTGAATCAAAAGCTTCGTCATCAAGGAAATTCCTTTTAACTTCTGAAAATTAAGAAAGTTTTCTAGTACACAAACTATAACCTTTATTCGAATAAAAGGATAGATTTGACACGAGAAAATGGCTTTGTAATTTTAAAATATAAAAAAAAAATTTGGTTGCATTTGTTAAACCATTATGAAGTAAACTATGTTTCAGTCTTAAATTTCTTAACTTTCCAACTTTTATTCCTTTTCATTTAGGAAATTTGTTTGATGGCCAGATAAGGTGTAGTCTTTCAGGGTATTACGAAACATAATACAGTTAACTATTATACATGTCATTAGGAATAAATATAAATTCAGTTAATATAAATGTATATGTACATTTAAAGAGAGAACAAGCTCAAGATCAAGATTCGGGTAAGGTCATAAGGCAGCTTCTTTTTGGAGAGAATCATAACCGGTATGACCATACACATTTGGTCACACAATGCATCATATATAATGGCACTAAATCTACATTTGGGATCCTTAATTTGGTATAGTTCCTTAAATATACACCACTCGCGTACTAAACATAGTTAAGTCAAAACATACATAGAGGGTTATTAGCCAAAAACCAAAACCCAAAAACGGTTGCTAACACTCATAAGGTTGATTGAAAATTCAATACCAATGATCATAAGGCTATGGTGCTGAGAAATGGATAACGTTGTGACGACAGATGAATCTGATGAATTAAAACTCGGGGTAACTTCAGTTGGCCTTCGGGGTTAAATTGACGTGAAGTGCATGCACTAATTTGTTAGGGGATTATAGAATTAAGAAGATGGAGAGAAGTTTACGTAATTAGCCTCCAAATGGGAGACTATTAGGCTTGGAGGCTGATTTAAAGCCTGCACTAAGCTGATTAGTAAAATCATTTTGTATATGGTTTTAAATATATATATATATATATATATATATATATAGGGGAAGGTTCATTTGAGAAGAGAATTTAATTGAGAAGAAAAAGAACAAAGGGTAATTTTGTAAAACACTAAATAGTTTTTTCACTTATCTCATTTATTATCCTTTTTGACTAATTAATTAGTCATAAAGACTACTATCCTCCACACTAACTTTTTTTGCCTACACACATCAAAAGTTATCTTACATATTTCGAAATTCATCCTACACGTTGAAATTTATCCTACACAACTCGTAATTTATCTTACACAACTCGTGATTTATCCTACACTTTAAA
>JARYGA010053652.1:0-32612 GCA_030545235.1 Helianthus tuberosus
GAAGCGTCAACATGGAAAGTTATGACTTTTCGGGTAAACACAAAGTGATTAAGGACTTTGCAAAATAGGTATAAGTCTTGGAGTCCTTATATGTCAATATTAAAGCCTCATAATGCAAGAATTAAAGTGAAAGCGATGTTTAGGAGGACCGGGGACTGAAAATGCAATAAAAAAAAATTGGAAACCTGACTGCAGGTCTGAGGCGGGCCGCGTAAGAGTTGTAAGGATCTTACGCAGGCCACGTGCGATGCCCAGATGTAGAAACTAACAGACAGTTGTCTGTTGTGCCTTTAACCGACTCCAAGTGACTTGTTTCAATACAATGGGCTTCCTATACTGGTTTTTAGGCTATAGAGGGAACTTGTAAGCATCCATGATCATTTGTAGCCTTGCATGTCAACAATCTATGAGATTGAAGACACTATATAAGACCCACATGTTGGCAAACAATAATCATTCATTCCCATTGCAACTTTGGACCATTTCTGGAGCTCAAGTGCAGAAACAAGACACTCCTAATCGTTCATAGGACTCTTGTAAGTATTCTCAACCTTCCTTGTTTAAGTTTTGCTTAGATTAGAGCCTTAAAGTCAAACTGTCGTAATTAACGGTTGACTTATTAATTAATCGCTATTGGTCCAGCGATTAGTCAAAACTAAGGTAGTTATAAGTTGGTAATTATGTGGGCTTTAAACCCTTAAAAGGGCACCCTCTGATTCCCGTCCTAACTAAGTCGTTTGTCGGGTCAAAGATGATGATAAAACGTCAACAGAAATGTAAACTTTGATTTAACGCATAATTAACAATGTGAGAGGCGTGTAACCTGTTTTAACTTCAATATAACTTGGTAATCAATGTTAGAACATTTCTAAACATGTTTGAACCGACAATTTTCAGTTAGGGATCGATTCGGAACCGAAAGGCGCATAGTTTGACTTTTTGCTTTGACTTCGGTTCTGACCCAGTTTTGATAGGTTTAGACATGCCTTAAAGTTCTATTAGGACCTAGTTACATGTTGGTATAACCCTCTGTGGTTGGTTCATTGATTGTCCAATTCGTTTGCACGTTTCCGTTAATTACCCAATGTTGACCATATTGCCCTTATGTCCATAAAACGAGAATTTTGGAAACATGAAAGAACAATAATCTTTGTTACTGATTAATATCCATGTCCGTAAATTTTCACGCCAATTGGAGGTCTAGATTAGGAGTTATGCTCAATGACGTAATTAGAAAGCTTTTTATTAATTAAAAGGCGTCATTAGCGTAAAACCTATCTAAACCCAATTTTTGGCATCAAAACTTTTACCCACTGATGTAATATAATATTTTAGGATTTTTGAAGATTTTTAATTATTTTTAAACTGATCATAAGCTAGGATTATCACCTTAATTCGGTAAATACCGAATATACCCTTTTAGGCCATAAAATGAGTTTTAGAAGTCCTTTTGACACCAATCCAACAGCTACTGATTTTAAATAATAAATGAAGTGTTTTGAACCTGTTGAACTGATCAGAAAACTTAGAATCCTGTTTCAACCCGTAAATCGCTTAAAACGGCATTATACACGTATTAAACGCATAGTTTGGGTTTAAAACCATTTTGTCACTTAGGACCTTTTACCAACTGATATAACCTGTTAAACTAATTCATTTTACTGATGTACTCTGACCCGAGTCACAGAAGTTTAATTAATCTCTTTTATAATCTTTAAAATGACCGAAATACCCCTACGGGGCTTAAATTGAGATTAAACTCGTTTTGGGCGTAACGGAAGATATCCTACTGATATCACAACATGTTTAAGGTATATTAACTTGGGAAATTTATTTAGGACCCTTATCATTACCCGTTACGCATCTTACGCGTTCGGTTCGGTTTATGTAACTAGTTTACATAAATGAGCCGAAACGGGTCAAACCTTATCGTCTTTATCTCAAAATCCAGAATGTGTTTAGTTTACCCATAATATACAAGTCTTCAAACTTGTCGGGTCTGAAACACATTCTATTTCGGTCTTCGCTTAATCATGCGTTTGAACCGTATATTCCTTTAAAACTAACCGGTCTAAGTTTAGGCTTAATTAAAGACCCGTTAGGATTCTAATAGGTTATTATAAACCTTCGTTCCAGATTAGGAGGACCAGTAAAAGCTACTTGCGTTTGCTTATTGTGATTATTACTTTGCTCAGGTAAATACTTTTAACTTATTTTCCCTATACGGGCTTGGGGTACGGTATATAAAATACCGCTTGGTCGGGCATTAAATCTTCCATCGTTTGGTGGTTAATTGATATTTTAATCGGCCCATTTAAATTATGTTTTGTTTACTTAAAGCCTTTGGGAGGTTAATGACCATGTCCCGGATATCCTTGGCATCATTTTACGAAATGGCCACGACCTAAGCGCGGGGTGTAGGCGTACACCCGTCAGTGCATAAATAAATAATGTGGTGTGTCTATTGAGCTTTAACCCGGCACGATCCGGGCTACTGAACGCATAAGGAACATGTAATTCTTTTACGAGATTATACATTTGAATAATTATCCCAAGTTATAAACTGTTTATGCCACGTGTATCCAAATCAAAATTTTAATCATTTTTAAAATGAGTCAGTTGATTGTATTTACCAGTGTAAACTGACGTATTTTCCCAAAAAGATTAAATGCAGGTACTAAGCGTAATAGGCTGGATTCTCTCCTTAGCATCAATAAAGAGTCTCGCAAGCTTAAGATGCCTATCGTCTGTTGAACTACTGTTTCCTATTTATTTTGATCCGTCTGTGGATAAACTTTCAACTGTTTGTGATACACGATATTACAATATTATATTCGGTTGAAATATATCTTTCATTTGCTTCCGCTGTGCATTTAAATATTGTGTTGTTTGACTATTATGTTGCCAACCACGTCACGATACTCCCCCACCGGGCCCACCGGTGACACGTGGAATTTCGGGGTGTGACAGGTTGGTATCAGAGCCAACGTTGAGTGAATTAAACAATAGCCTTTTTGTGTTTAATCTCGATGACACAATTGAACATTCCTAAATTTTCGAGTCTAGACAAATAACATAGGACAAATTCTATTTTGTTTTATTTTGTCTTTTATTTTATATATCTTTGTTGTTATCTTGGTTTATGTTGACAGGAATTATGCCGCCAAGATTCAGGAGAGGGGGAAAAGGCAAGGGGCCAATCAGCGCCCCTAACGATCACGAAGCCGGGCCATCACTCCGGCGAACGTCTTCAACCACCAGGAGTGCTGATCCTCGAGAACCTTGGAGGACTTATGTGGAGCCTGCCAGACGATCGATCTCGCATAGCTCAACACCTTCATACCGCCATTCCTTTGGACCTCTGTCCGAAAATGAGCCTAATAACCCGCAACCTTCGTACATACCTCTATAGTGATCCTTATCGCAACATTCATTTAGAGACCCCACTCCAGTTTTTCAGGGCCGGTTTAACCCGGCAAACTACATACCAGAACCAATGGGTTTTAACCCGCTAGGACCGGAAGACCACTTCTCTGGAGAACAGGCAATGGATATGGACGAAGATACGGATCCCGTCGAGCCTGCGGCCGGGACCCCCAACCATCCTATCGAAGTATCTGATGGTTCGTCTTTTCATGGATCACCCTACCGTGGTCCAGACAGTTACCAGGCACGTTTTGACCAATGTGAGTGGTACTTTACACCATCACATCATTCTTCACCTCACCAGCAGCAACAGCAACAGCAGGATCCCTCTGAGGATCCACGATTCGTGGCAGTCACGCCACCGCCACCACAGCCGCCAGTACATCTAGCACCTCTGGAACCACCAAGACGTAGGAGGACTGGCGCACGAATGTCCGCACGTGCAGGGGATTTTCATTTCAGCACCCCTCAACACTCTAGTGGCAGTCATTACCCGCCGCTACATGAAGACCCACAAATGGGTGGACCTTCAGCTCCAGTATCAGAGGTAAATTCGGCACCTGTTGCACCGCCACCATCGGGTTTTGGCAACCCTATCCCTGCTTATACTGCTCCAGCAACATACAATCCATTCGGACCGCCGGCATACGCTAACTATAACTATGCTGAGGACCCTTACCAAGTGGCATCGAACTACCTTGCCCATAACCCTGAGGGACCATATGGAACCCCTTGGGGAATGGGATATCCAACTAGTGGGTACCAAGTACCTGCTCAGCCACCGCCTCAGCACCAGCCGCCACGGTTTTCCCCACCGGAGCAAGAAGAACTCCGCCAAAGACTGGACAGGGTTGAACGAGACTTCCAGAGGGAACGTAGGAAAAATCAGGGATTCCTCAGTGGCTTGGCGAGTTTGCTGAAAGGAAGGAAGAAACGGGATCATTAAATCCCAACATGTATTATTGTATTTCCTTATTTAAATCAAGTCCCTGCGTGGACATTTATTTATGTGTGTATGTAGTCCCTGCGTGGACATCTATCTTTGTACCTAGTTCCTGCGTGGACTTGTCTTTATTAGTCCCTGCGTGGACATTTATTTTAGTAATCAGTCCTTGCGAGGGCAAGATGTTTTGTGAAAAGTCTCGTTTAGGGCAAAGTGTACTACTTTTAAAATTTAATGGAATGTTAGGTTTGAAAATTTCATTTCTGTCTTTTATGCATTTATATATTATACGTGAAATAAATAAACCGAAAACCATTCCTTTTAAAATAATCTGCCTATTAAATATTAAATAAGGATCTTGAAGGTATAACCTAGCCTGCATGTCATTACAAGACTTAGCCAAGATGGTAAGACCTGTATAAAAGATTCCAATCCCTGTTAACATCTAAAAACATGTTAACGCTCCTGGCAGATGTGATCCATCAGAATCACACACGTCATTCTTATAAAAGGATTCTCCAAAAGATTCCTAACCCAATTTAATGATCTCTGAATCATGGGTTTAAAGCATCAATTAAGATGATCATATTTTGACCATATATTGGTAATATAGTGCCTACGGGCCCTGCTCATTTTCATATGAGGCAAAAGACAGTAATAGTCTGCGACCCTGTCTGAAAAAGGTAATAGACTATGTTCAAGCCTTCGTGCCTTGATTCTCCGAAATCATGGCTTATGACTTAAAGTGTCCTTGTGACTAGGCCTTTTGTGCACTAATAAAACTATTATTGTTTTATAATTAGGATAAATTAAAATAGAAATCCTAAGTAAATGTGAGTAATAAATTAACCATATATGGTCTACGTTTACCACGGTTAATAAATTGCCATATAAGTCAATTCTGTAATAAACTCACAAATAAATTATTGTCAATGTGTAACAGTTCAAGATAAATGGCTAACTCAGACGAAATCAACAGTCATCCCCTGGAGAATAATGAGGATACTAGAATTTATGTAACCAGGGAAGAACTCCGTACACTGATTGATACCACTGTATCCAAAGCTATGGAAGAACAGTATAATGATTATAGTGGGACTCACAGTAGAACCCGCTCCACACCACCCTCAAAATCTGTCCCCAAAACTCAATCAGAGGCTCTTAGCAAGCCACCACCTAAGAAAGAGGGACCAACAAAAGATGATGATCGACAATCATCTAATCAGCACAGTGTTCCATCCAAGAGGATAGTGTTCGATGATAAACCACGTACCAAGTCTTGTACTTATAAATACTTTGTATCCTGCAAACCCTGGGATTTCACTGGGGAGAAAGGGGCAGTTGATTGTATGACCTGGTTGGACGAAATGGACACAGTTGTCGATATCAGCGGTTGTGCTGAAAGGGATGTTGTGAAGTATGTATCCCAATCGTTCAAAGGAGAGGCACTGGCATGGTGGAAGTCTCTCATTCAAGCTGCTGGGAAGATCCCGCTCTACAACATGTCTTGGGAACAGTTTGTTGCTCTCATCAAGGAAAACTACTGCCCTCAACACGAGGTCGAAAGAATTGAATCAGATTTCTTATCATTGGTGATAACAAACTTAGATTGTCAAGCTTACCTCACCAGTTTCAATACTCTGTCCAGACTGGTTCCTTACCTAGTAACACCGGAACCCAAGCGAATTGCTCGCTTCATTGGGGGTTTAGCCCCAGAAATCAAAGCCAGTGTTAAGGCTTCAAGACTTGCTACGTTTAGGTCAGCAGCTGATCTCTCTCTGTCCCTTACTTTAGATGCGGTCAGGTTGAGATCGCTAAAGAAATCTGAAGAAAGTAAGAGGAAACGTGAGGATGGAAATTCACGTAGGCCAAACAAGAAGCACCGAGGAAACGGTGACAACAAGAAGGGGTCTGAGTCAAAGAAGGATGGGCATCAGTCAGGTGAAAAGCCCAAGTGCAAAGTCGGCAAGAAACAACACTTCGGGAGGTGCAGGTTTGAATCGAACTCGTAGACTCAGTCGAGAACGTTTGCATGTGGTATATGCAAGTCCAAGGAACACAAGACCTTGGATTGCAAAAAGTTGAAGGATGCAACCTGCTACAGCTGTAATGAGTAGGGGCATATCAAGACCAATTGCCCAAAATACGCAAAGAAAACTGACGAGGGAAAGAAGACCAACGCTAGGGTCTTCCGAATGGATGCAAAGGAAGCAGTCCAGGATGACAACGTAATCACAGGTACCTTTCTCATCAATGATTTCTATGCAAGAGTACTTTTTGATTCAGGCGCTGATAAGTCGTTCGTAGATAACAAGTTTTGTGAATTGTTGAAATTGCCTGTTAAAACCTTAAGCGTGAAATATGAAGTGGAATTGGCTGATGGTACCATAGAAACCGTCTCAACTGTGTTAGATGGATGTGTTATATCCATTAAGAACCATTCTTTTCCTTTGTCCCTACTTCCCTTTAAGTTAGCCGGTTGTGACATAGTCTTGGGTATGGACTGGTTATCTCATAACCAGGCCCAAATTGTCTGCAACAAGAAGAAGGTGGTGATAAAGACTCCGTCTGGTGAATCACTTACCATTCGGGGAGATACCCAGTATGGGCTGCCTGAGCAAGTGACTATGCTCAAGGCATCTAGATGTTTGAAGAAGGGTTGGGTCATTTATATGGCACAGGTAACTATCGATGAGCAGAAACCTAAGATTGAAGACATTCCTGTCATTTCTGAATACCCTGAAGTATTTCCTGAAGAACTACCTAGTCTACCACCAGATAGGCAAGTAGAATTCAGAATCGACATCATCCCCGGAGCAGCTCCTGTCGCGAGAGCACCTTATAGGTTGGAACCAACAGAGATGAAGGAATTGAGGACGCAGCTAGATGATTTGCTAGCCAAGGGTTTTATTAGACCTAGTTCATCTCCTTGGGGAGCGCCAATCCTGTTTGTAAAGAAGAAGGATGGATCGATGCGTCTATGCATCGATTACCGCGAACTTAATAAAGTCACTATCAAGAATAGGTATCCATTGCCCAGGATCGACGATCTGTTCGATCAACTGCAAGGGGCAAGTTACTTCTCCTAGATCGACTTGAGGTCAGGCTATCATCAAATGAAAGTTAAAGATGAAGATGTACACAAGACTGCATTTAGGACTCATTATGGTCATTACGAGTTCCTAGTGATGCCTTTTGGGCTCACTAATGCACCTACCGCATTCATGGATCTCATGAATCGCGTCTGCAAGCCTTACTTGGATAAATTCGTCATCGTCTTCATCGATGACATTCTCATTTACTCGAAGAGCCAAGCTGATCACGAGAAGCATCTCCGTTGCATTCTGAAGCTACTTCATCAAGAGAAGCTCTATGCCAAATTCTCGAGGTGTGAATTCTGGCTTCGAGAAGTCCAATTCCTTGGACACGTTGTAAGTGAGAGTGGTATCCAAGTAGATCCCGCAAAAGTTGAAGCTGTCATGAATTGGCAAGAGCCAAAGACGCCTACAGAGATTCGTAGCTTTTTAGGTTTGGCAGGATACTATAGGCGATTCATTGAAAACTTCTCAAGGATTGTTGCTCCCCTGACTTCGCTAACGCGTAAGAAGATTAAGTTTGACTGGGGTCCTAAGCAGCAGGAATCCTTTGATATTCTGAAACAGAAATTGAGCAACGCTCCAGTACTGACATTGCCTGATGGAATCGAGGAGTTTGTGGTATATTGTGATGCATCACACACCGGGATAGGGTGTGTGCTTATGCAGAAAGGCAAGGTCATTGCCTACGCTTCACGCCAGCTAAAGGTACACGAAAAGAATTACACCACCCATGACTTGGAGTTGGGTGCCGTTGTATTCGCATTAAAACTATAGAGGCATTACTTATATGGAATCAAATGTGTGATCTATTCTGATCACAAAAGCCCTCAACACTTGTTCAATCAAAAAGATTTAAACATGCGGCAACGGCGTTGGATGGAAACTTTGAATGATTATGACTGTGAAATAAGATACCATCCTGGCAAGGCGAATGTAGTCGCCGATGCCTTGAGTCGAAAAGAAAGGGTGAAGCCTATAAGAATCAAAGCTAAGAGCACTGAGGTAAAGAACAGTCTGAATAAAAGGCTGTTAGCTGCACATTGGGAAGCTGTGTTGGAAGCTAACTATCCTAATGAAAAGCTAGGAGTGACTGAAGAGCAATTATCTCAGGGCAAGGACGGAATCCTGAGATTAAATGGACGAATATGGGTTCCAATTTATGGAGGACTTCGAGATATTATCCTCCAGGAAGCCCACAGTTCTAAATATTCCATTCATCCTGGAGCTGATAAGATGTACCAGGATTTGAAAGCAAACTTTTGGTGGATAGGCTTGAAGAAGTCTGTAGCTGCCTATGTTGCTAAATGCTTGACGTGTGCATAAGTAAAAGCCGAACACCAGAAGCCGTCAGGATTGCCACAACAGCCTGAACTTCCCACATGGAAGTGGGAGATGGTGACAATAGATTTCATCACCAAGTTGCCAAGAACAAGGAAAGGAAATGATACGATATGGGTTATAGTTGATAGACTGACTAAGTCAGCACACTTCTTACCCATCAAGGAGACTTATAGCTCCGACATGTTAGCCCAACTGTATGTAGATAAGATTGTAGCTTTGCATGGCATACCTGTGTCTATTATCTCTGACAGATATACTAGATACACGTCACATTTTTGGAAAAGTTTCCAACAATCTTTGGGCATGCGTTTGAATTTTAGTACGGCTTACCATCCTCAGACGGACGGTCAGAGTGAGCGTACTATTCAAACTTTGGAAGACATGCTTCGAGCATGTGTGATCGATTTAGGTGGTAGTTGGGATAACCACCTACCATTGATTGAGTTCTCCTACAACAATAGCTACCATACCAGCATTAAGGCTGCGCCTTTCGGGGCCTTATATGGTAGAAAGTGTAGAACGCCCGTTTGTTGGGCGGAAGTTGGAGATGTCCAATTATCAGGACCGGAGATAGTCTTTGAAACGACGGACAAGATTGTCCAGATTCGTGACCGTCTCAAGGCCGCCCGAGATAGGCAGAAGAGCTACGCAGATCCAAAGCGTAAATCTTTTCACTTCGAAGTAGGTGACAAAGTGTTGCTTAAAGTATCACCCTGGAAGGGAGTGATGCGATTTGGTAAGAAAGGCAAGTTGAGCCCGAGATACATAGGACCTTTTGAGGTTATCAAACGAGTCGGATCAGTTGCCTATAAGTTAAACTTACCTGAAGAGCTCAGTAGTATTCATAATGTATTCCACATCTGCAATCTGAAGAAGTGTTTCGCTGACGAATCACTGGTCATACCACATACAGATGTGCATATAGATGAGAGCTTAAAATTTGTGGAAAAACTATTGTCGATTGAAGATCGACAGGTTAAGAAGCTTCGAAGGAAGCATGTGCCTATTGTAAAGGTAAAATGGGATGCCCGTAGAGGTCCCGAATACACGTGGGAGGTTGAATCCACAATGAAAGAAAAATACCCTCATTTATTTCAGTAAATCTCGAGGTCGAGATATCTTTTAAGGGGGTGAGGATGTAATACCTCGAAAATTCACGTCCTATAATGTGTTGACACGTGTCATAGGTTTGAACGTGTGAAAGAATGTTATAGAAGGATTTAAGTTGACAATCATGGAAAATATGTGAATATACTAGTTCTAAATGTCAACCGTGAATAAATATATTGTACATTAACCCTACATGACGTTTATAGCATCAAACGAATAAATCATGGATCATACGAAGCTAAAAGTGAGAGATTACAAACTACAGGGGTTAAATGTGTCAACATGTTTAAGTTATACCTCTGAGTGACCTTTTAGCAAACCCGAAGCCTTGTAATGATTAATTATGCTCACTAGAATGCGTGATAAAAAAATTTCACCAAGTTTCGTTATCATATGAGAAAGTTATGATAAAATTCGTGTGCGAGGGGTTTCACCAAGTTCCGTAAATTTTCACGCCAATTGGAGGTCTAGATTAGGAGTTATGCTCAATGACGTAATTAGAAAGCTTTTTATTAATTAAAAGGCGTCATTAGCGTAAAACCTATCTAAACCCAATTTTTGGCATCAAACCTTTTACCCACTGATGTAATATAATATTTTAGGATTTTTGAAGATTTTTAATTATTTTTAAACTGATCATAAGCTAGGATTATCACCTTAATTCGGTAAATACCGAATATACCCTTTTAGGCCATAAAATGAGTTTTACAAGTCCTTTTGACACCAATCCAACTGCTACTGATTTTAAATAATAAATGAAGTGTTTTGAACCTGTTGAACTGATTAGAAAACTCAGAATCCTGTTTCAACCCGTAAATCGCTTAAAACGGCATTATACACGTATTAAACGCATAGTTTGGGTTTAAAACCATTTTGTCACTTAGGACCATTTACCAACTGATATAACCTGTTAAACTAAGTCATTTTACTGATGTACTCTGACCCGAGTCACATAAGTTTAATTAATCTCTTTTATAATCTTTAAAATGACCGAAATACCCCTACGGGGCTTAAATTGAGATTAAACTCGTTTTGGGTATAACGGAAGATATCCTACTGATATCACAACATGTTTAAGGTATATTAACTTAGGAAACCTTTTTAGGACCCTTATGGTTACCCGTTATGCATCTTACGCGTTCGGTTCGGTTTATGTAACTAGTTTACATAAATGAGCCGAAACGGGTCAAACCTTATCGTCTTTATCTCAAAATCCAGAATTTGTTTAGTTTACCCATAATATACAAGTCTTCAAACTTGTCGGGTCTGAAACACATTCTATTCCGGTCTTCACTTAATCATGCGTTTGAACCGTATATTCCTTTAAAACTAACCGGTCTAAGTTTAGGCTTAATTAAAGACCCGTTAGGATTTTAATAGGTTATTATAAACCTTCGTTCCAGATTAGGAGGACCAGTAAAAGCTACTTGCGTTTGCTTATTGTGATTATTACTTTGCTCAGGTAAATACTTTTAACTTATTTTCCCTATACGGGCTTGGGGTACGGTATATAAAATACCGCTTGGTCGGGCATTAAATCTTCCATCGTTTGGTGGTTAATTGATATTTTAATCGGCCCATTTAAATTATGTTTTGTTTACTTAAAGCCTTTGGGAGGTTAATGACCATGTCCCGGATATCCTTGGCATCATTTTACGAAATGGCCACGACCTAAGCCCGGGGTGTAGGCGTACACCCGTCAGTGCATAAATAAATAATGTGGTGTGTCTATTGAGCTTTAACCCGGCACGATCCGGGCTACTGAACGCATAAGGAACATGTAATTCTTTTACGAGATTATACATTTGAATAATTATCCCAAGTTATAAACTGTTTATGCCACGTGCATCCAAATCAAAATTTTAATCATTTTTAAAATGAGTCAGTTGATTGTATTTACCAGTGTAAACTGACGTATTTTCCCAAAAAGATTAAATGCAGGTACTAAGCGTAATAGGCTGGATTCTCTCCTTAGCATCAATAAAGAGTCTCGCAAGCTTAAGATGCCTATCGTCTGTTGAACTACTGTTTCCTATTTATTTTGATCCGTCTGTGGATAAACTTTCAACTATTTGTGATACACGATATTACAATATTATATTCGGTTGAAATATATCTTTCATTTGCTTCCGCTGTGCATTTAAATATTGTGTTGTTTGACTATTATGCTGCCAACCACGTCACGATACTCCCCCACCGGGCCCACCGGTGACACGTGGAATTTCGGGGTGTGACATTTTTCCGGTTAATTGTACTCTATTAACGATCGATCTATGGTTACATGTCATTATTTGACTCAGTGTTGTTTCAGTGTTCTAATTAGATTAATAAAGACATAATTAATTTAATGTAATAAATTCTTTATGTGTTTATACCTAAGTTTTCAGAAAAAACTTCGCTCAAAGAACACACATGAGACCTCTTAAGTTTTAAGAAAACTCTGATCTTAAAATAAATTTTACATATATTGACGTTTGTTTCTTGGGCTCGGGAATTATTTAGATAGTATGGAGGGAAATGACCAATGGGTCCGAAAATTACACCGCGTTTTATGTGCTAAATAGTTTGTGGAATTCAACCAGTATGCATGTAGTAGCTGTTTACATTCAAGTACAAAGAACATGTTAGCGATATCTCTTGTTTCGTGAATTAATGTAACAAAGTAGTTAAGGGCGGACGGTATTGTCACACCCCGACCACGTAGAACAAACAAAACATGGCGGAAATGTCGGGGAGTGTTGTAACAGAATTAATTGTTTCAAATCCATGGCAATTGAAGTTTCGTTTTATTAATCAAACATGAAAGTTTACATTGTTTTAAACAGAAACAAAGAGTATATAACAAAAATTAACTAGTTCTTGTCTCGTTTTAAGTCACTAAGGCACAGGTCCACCTAAGTATGTCTTGATAAGTCCTATGCATCATCTCCTGAAAAACACATGTGAAAATAGGTACGTCAGCATAAAAATGCATGTGAGATACATAGGTTTTGTGAAAACAGAATTCATGACTTATGTTTGAGAAAATGTTTAGTCATGAACCTTGTAATTTGCTTTGTCTTGTAAATCATTTGAAAAACAATAAGATCAGATGATATGTATAAATAAGAGGATAATGTATAGTTAAATGAATAACCATGTAAAATGAGTTTGTATAAGATAAGTTGTTTGTAAATCAATGTCTTGTGAAAAGTATGTTATTTGTATAAAATGTTATATGTCTCAAACTGAAATGATTCAAATAACGCTACGATATGTAATACCATACAATCACTTATATATAGGAAGTACCAGCGGCGTATCCACCATGCTTGTATCATATTACACACGCCTCGTTACTTAATCACTTACTCAAACCAAACTACCAAAGTAAAATGTTCATGTCTAATGTAAAACATGTAATGTGTATCCAAAATATAAGCATGTGATGAATAACAAATGTACTAAGTATGCAACAAAAGACATACATAGCATAAAGTGTAATGTATAACCATGTACTAAGTACGCACACAATAGGCATACATAGCATAAAATGTAATGTAAAACAATGTACTAAGTACGCACACATTGGGCATACATAGCATGTAATGTAAGGCAAAGTACTAAGTACGCACAGAATGGGCATACATAGCATAAAATGTAATGAAATCATGTACTATAAATGTACTAATGAATGTAGCAGGTATATGATGTGAAAGCATGAAAGTAACAAGTAGGCACAT
The DNA here is from genome assembly GCA_030545235.1 of Helianthus tuberosus. Lineage (NCBI taxonomy): Eukaryota > Viridiplantae > Streptophyta > Magnoliopsida > Asterales > Asteraceae > Helianthus > Helianthus tuberosus. Next base: position 13,641 of record JARYGA010053652.1, read on the forward strand.
GTGTTTCACCCTAAAATGTTTGGAAAACAGTAAAAGAGGGGTCTATGTACTCACTTGAGAAGTGTTATATGCCTAAACATGTTACATAATCAGTTATGTGACAAAAGTTTAGGTTACATATGCTTAATTACCAATTATACATGAAAAGGGTATTCTGGTAGTTTACCTAAGGCATATAAACTACCTATCATACAACTACTCAAACGATGTGACCATAGGGTATAACCTCGGAAGGTTATTCCCTATATGCTATGGTCACCTAATGTGTTTGGTCGGATTCTAATGATCGACCAAATGGGTCGGGTTCGAAGGTATAAGCGATTTATCAGATCGCTTACCCTTACGACCCTAGACAACGTGGTAATCAGTAGGCATAGTCCCAAGGGACTATGACCATCGTGATTACAATCACGTTGCGAAGTTCAAACGAACTTCGCATTGACCATTAACTGGTCAACGCAGAAAGTCAAACAAAGTTTGACTTTCAGACTCGTAAAGCAATAAAAGAACGAAAGAATACTTACGAAGGGTCCCCGAATGCTAACCTCGATCCAAGTAGCTCAGGTATGAAACAATGGTTTCAACTTAGAGCTTCTCAAATCAAGATTCTAGTGGGTTTTGGAAATGGCATGGGGGGTATGTATAGGATTCGTAGAGCCGTTAAGATCATTCCTCGGAAACCGTGCTTTGATCTTGGCCATACACCTTAAGATAGTGGTTTTACAAAACCATTTGAGCCCACGGTATTGCCCAAAACCATGTGCACAAGTGAAAATGGACCAAATGCAATGTTTCTGTCCAGATGAGGCGCTCGCGTAGCGCCACTGCCTAGGCATGAGGTGCTCGCGCTACGCCACTGCCTACCAGTTTCAGCAAAGTTTCAAAAATGGCAGAAATGGTCCCTGCAGCCCGTTTAAGCTATTTTCGATGCGTTTGAACCCCGTTAACCTCATTTCAAGGCTCTAAAATGAAGTTAAAGTATAGGGAACTCAAAACATGCTCAGAAATATCTAGGATGTCGGTTCGTTTGGCCGTACGATCGCGATGTTCGCTTAATTACGACAAAATGCGCATAAGCGCGAAAAACGATCCAAATGACGCGACGAATGGATTTTTCTTATGCCAAACACTAAAATAAAATGTTTTAGTGCTTAGATAAATTTTTGGATGTCCGGATGTATTCAGAACGTAAGTTATGCGCGAAAGTGCAAACTTGTGCACTTTTTGACGCTTTTAGTCCCTGAATGAGCATAAAGTTTATTTTAGCATACCGAACCCCTCAAAGCCTAATTCTAAGCTATGTAAAGGATATTTATGATATGTTTAACTTATGGTCGTGTTCCGGAATGTTCGTTACAGTTCAAATTGGCATACTTTCGCAGTTTGTCAAGTTTAGTCCCTGTAGGCGAATTAACTGGTTTTCGGCATACCAAACCTTCCAAAACTTATTTCTAAGTTATGTAGAGGTTATTTAAGGTATGTTAAGCCTATGTCACTATTCCGGAGTGTTTGTTGCATTAAACTGGTTATATTTACGCATTAGTGCGCGTATAACCTTCTAGAAAGCGATTTAGAGCTTGAAATCGAACAAGAGTTGATATGTGCAAAAGATACACATATTTATACAAGTCCAAAGTATGAAATACAATATTTCATTGATTTGGTATTTGTTTGCTGGTCGCAGTGACACAGGTGTCACAGTCTCCCCTACTTTAGGAAATTTCGTCCCGAAATTTATTCGTAGGAGTCTATTTGTGACTTTGTGTCAAATAACCACCAGAGATATGTAAGGCATAATCCTGTCATTTCCTTAACGGACATTCTTCAGAACGAAAATGAACAGACGGAGTCATTTTCCTCAACGAGTATTCTTCAGAAGCAGAAATGAAGGAATAAACAAACGGGGATTCATTTCCTCAACGGACAATCTTCAGAAACGTAAAATGAACTTACGGAGTCATTCTCAATGGGTGCTTATCAGAAATGGAAATGAAAAGGAGAAACAAATGGATATTCATTTCCTCAACGGACAATCTTCAGAAACAAAAAAATGAACTGACGGAGTCATTTTCAACGGGTGCTTCATCAGAAATGGAAATGAAAATGATAGACAAACGGACATTCATTTCCTCTACGGACAATCTTCAGAAACGAAAAATGAACTGACGGAGTCATTTTCAACGGGTGCTTCATCAGAAATGGAAATGAAAATGATAGACAAACGGACATTCATTTCCTCAACGGACAATCTTCAGAAACAAAAAATGAACTGACGGAGTCATTTTCAACGGATGCTTCATCAGAAATGGAAATGAAAAGGATAATCAAACGGATATTCATTTCCTCAACGGACAATCTTCAGAAACGAAAATGAACAAACGAATTCATTTTCAACGGGTGCTTCCTCAGAAACGGAAATGAATAGAATTCACTTCTAGGCACATGACAAAGCTCACTGTGGTTTCTGTGCACTGAATTTCATAATTATGTATGCATCCATAATTACGTAATTCCTTGCATAGTCCGCACAGTTTGTTTTGTAATGTTTAGGGGAGGAAAATCAAATCGGTGATGAGGGTGACTAGACTACCATAGGGTCCTTTTAATTAGATCGACAGGTGATCTTATTAATTCGGCCACCAAGGAGTCCTTTCAGCTATATCATCACATGATGTTCCTAACCAGATTTTTGGATCAATCTGTTTAACTAGACCACTCAAGGGGTCTAATTATGGAGTAGTACTTTATAATCCAAGGGACTTAACTACAACGTAGTGGTCCATTAAGGATTTTATGTAGTACCTTTGGGTATCCTACTACGAATCTCTCATATGAAGATACGAAAGGTTCTACGAGGATTTGGATAACATAAATTGGATCACACAAAAACATAAAAGGGAACACATAAGCACTTAATCACATAATTGTTTTCTTGGTTATTAATTGTTATTAACTTGTTATTGATTACGCCTTGTACTTCGTTTCTCTTGGAAGAAACGGGTACTTAGGATTTTCGTGGAAAACGCAAGAGATCATAAAGTGGAAGAAAGTTTGGGGTAGTCTATTCTTTAAGGAATACGGTTCCTTGATTGTCGGTATTGTAGGAGATATGTTGTTTATACATACAACCACATAATTATATTGCAATGTAAATAAAAGATTTATTTATAAACAATGATAACAACTGTTTCATGGACCATGACAACAAAAGAAAATAATACATAAGACGTGATTATTTCTACACGATGTTGTCGGTCAGATGCTCATCCCTGTGCTGGATTTGCATTAGCAAGCTTTGGGCAATTTCTTCGGAAATGACCCATCTCGCCACAGTTGAAGCAAGACCCTGGTAGGAAACGACCTTGAGCAGGGTTGTTGCCAGCTTGGTTTAGTGCAGCTGCAGCTGGGCAGACTCTTGCTGTATGACCTATAAGTCCACAAGTTTGGCATTTGCGGCACTTTACATTGGCATGATGATGGAGGCTACATTGGTTGCACAAGGGTGCAGTTCCATTGTACGGCCTCCTAGCAGGGGGTTGAGCAGGTTGGTTGGGGACGGCTTGATCATTGTAAGTAACCATGGCGAAGTTCTGAGAAGCCTTTCGCTTCTTTGACTTCTTAGGGGATCCAGTCTGTTCATCCATGGTCTTTGATTCCTCGATTGGGTTCGATTCCTCGACCGGTTTCTTGTCACCCTTTCGGAAAAGCTTACGTTTCCTGATCTGAGATTCAGTCAAGGTTGCAGCTAGCTCAATGGCCTGCCTAACCGTAGTGGGGTTACTACCAGTAACAATGTCCTGAACTGAGTCAGGGAGACCATCAATGTATTTTTCGATCGCCTTATCCAAAGGCGTAACCATGGTAGGACACAACAGACTCAGCTCCTCATATCGATCAGTGTATGCTCGATGTTCACCGCTGTCTTGCTTAAGATCATCGAATTCCCTTTCCAAGGCCCTGATCTCGTGACGAGGACAGAATTCCTTCATCATCAGTGCTCTAAGTTCTTCCCACGTTTGAGCCAGTGCCACATCGGCACCCCTATCTCTCACCACACCGTTCCACCACGTCAAAGCTCGTTTCTCAAAGACACTAGATGCAAAATCTACCTTTCGCTCGTTTGGACATTGAACATGTCTGAAGGTGCTCTCTAGACTCTCGAACCATTGCAGAAGTGCAGTCGCTCCTTGAGACCCAGAAAACTTTGATGGCTTAGCCGAGTTGAACGTCTTGAAATTGCAGGGGGCATTATTGTTGTTGAGAGCTTGGTGACATTGAGCAACGATGTTCGGGATTGCAGCAGTCATTTGCTGTGTAATGACAGCTGCCAGCTCTTCAATAGATACCGGATTTTCACGTCGTGGAGGCATTCTAAAAGAGGAAACATGAAATGAAACGAGTGAGAGGATTAGACGAAAAGAATGAGATGAACAAATCTGATGAAAGCAAGGATAGTGGTCATTTGTTTGTTACTACAAAGCAACAAACGACCCCGGTGATTAATCAAAGTAATTAGGTCAAAATAATGTATCGCGAAGACATGCTCGCCTATTAGTGAACACTCATCCCAAGAATTCCCAGGTAAGCACAACTGGTCTCGCGTCTGATGAGATATATACGAAGTGCTTGTCTAGACAGAAAACCCAGAATACTGGCATTCACCCTTCCAGTTTGCACGTGTTCACATTATTTAAAACCCAAAACCTAGACGAGATTTTGAAAACTCAAAGGGGTTCAAAACCTTATAACTGAGGGTTCAAAACCTTATAATCAATCATCCTAGAACAGATGATTAGTTTTCAAAGCGGTTTTGAAATTTATGTTCTTGTTGTGGTCGTCGCCTAAGGATAGGTGACGGTATTGTTTTATGACTAAACGCAAGTAAACTCGCGTTAGGGTCCTAGAAAGGTTATAGACTAGGTCAAAGTATTACTAATAACCTAATTCCTTATAACCATTGGCTCTGATACCATCTTTTCTGTCACACCCCGACCACGTAGAACATACAAAACGTGGCAGAAATGTCGGGGAGTGTTGTAACAGAATTAATTGTTTCAAATCCATGGCAATTGAAGTTTCGTTTTATTAATAAAACATGAAAGTTTACATTGTTTTAAACAGAAACAAAGAGTATATAACAAAAATTAACTAGTTCTTGTCTCGTTTTAAGTCACTAAGGCACAGGTCCGCCTAAGTATGTCTTGATAAGTCCTATGCATCATCTCCTGAAAAACACATGTGAAAATAGGTACGTCAGCATAAAAATGCCTGTGAGATACATAGGTTTTGTGAAAACATAATTCATGACTTATGTTTGAGAAAATGTTTAGTCATGAACCTTGTAATTTGCTTTGTCTTGTAAATCATTTGAAAAAATATAAGATCAGATGATATGTATAAATAAGAGGATAATGTATGGTTAAATGAATAACCATGTAAAATGAGTTTGTATAAGATAAGTTGTTTATAAATCAATGTCTTGTGAAAAGTATGTTATTTGTATAAAATGTTATATGTCTCAAACTGAAATGATTCAAATAACGCTACGATATGTAATACCATACAATCACTTATATATAGGAAGTACCAGCGGCGTATCCACCATGCTTGTATCATATTACACACGCCTCGTTACTTAATCACTTACTCAAACCAAACTACCAAAGTAAAATGTTCATGTCTAATGTAAAACATGTAATGTGTATCCAAAATATAAGCATGTGATGAATAACAAATGTACTAAGTATGCAACAAAAGACATACATAGCATAAAGTGTAATGTATAACCATGTACTAAATACGCACACAATAGGCATACATAGCATAAAATGTAATGTAAAACAATGTACTAAGTACGCACACATTGGGCATACATAGCATGTAATGTAAGGCAAAGTACTAAGTACGCACACAATGGGCATACATAGAATAAAATGTAATGAAATCATGTACTATAAATGTACTAATGAACGTAGCAGGTATATGATGTGAAAGCATGAAAGTAACAAGTAGGCACATGTGTTTCACCCCAAAATGTTTGGAAAACAGTAAAAGAGGGGTCTATGTACTCACTTGAGATTGCTCAGTAGTCCTTGAGTGACAACCAAACAATACTAGAGATCACGGATATCAAACGGCACCTAATATAGTTAACTATGTTAATAAACCGGACCTAAATCGGAGAATCGGATAGAATGAGGGTTCGTAAACCAAACGAGTGTGGAGACTCGTGTAATATGGTTTAAGAAAGCCTACATACTAAATGAAACCTAACATATGTGCTTACGACCCATTATGACCCGTTTAGGTAGCTTATGCTACTTTAACGCGTCGTTCGCGTGAAACGCGTTCGGAACGTCTAACTAGTCCTATGACAAGTGTTATATGCCTAAACATGTTACATAATCAGTTATGTAACAAAAGTTTAGGTTACATATGCTTAATTACCAATTATACATGAAAAGGGTATTCTGGTAGTTTACCTAAGGCATATAAACTACCTATCATACAACTACTCAAACGATGTGACCATAGGGTATAACCTCGGAAGGTTATTCCCTATATGCTATGGTCACCTAATGTGTTTGGTCAGATCCTAATGATCGACCAAATGGATCGGGTTCGAAGGTATAAGCGATTTATCAGATCGCTTACCCTTACGACCCTAGACAACGTGGTAATCAGTAGGCATAGTCCCAAGGGACTATGACCATCGTGATTACAATCACGTTGCGAAGTTCAAACGAACTTCGCATTGACCATTAACTGGTCAACGCAGAAAGTCAAACAAAGTTTGACTTTCAGACTCGTAAAGCAATAAAAGAACGAAAGAATACTTACGAAGGGTCCCCGAATGCTAACCTCGATCCAAGTAGCTCAGGTATGAAACAATGGTTTCAACTTAGAGCTTCTCAAATCAAGATTCTAGTGGGTTTTGGCAATGGCATGGGGGGGTATGTATAGGATTCGTAGAGCCATTAAGATCATTCCTCGGAAACCGTGCTTTGATCTTGGCCATACACCTCAAGATAGTGGTTTTACAAAACCATTTGAGCCCACGATATTGCCCAAAACCAAGTGCACAAGTGAAAATGGACCAAATGCAATGTTTTTGTCCAGATGAGGCGCTCGTGTAGCGCCACTGCCTAGGCATGAGGTGCTCGCGCTACGCCACTGCCTACCAGTTTTAGCAAAGTTTCAAAAATGGCAGAAATGGTCCCTGCAGCCCGTTTAAGCTATTTTCGATGCGTTTGAACCCCGTTAACCTCATTTCAAGGCTCTAAAATGAAGTTAAAGTATAGGGAACTCAAAGCATGCTCAAAAATATCTAGGATGTCGGTTCGTTTGGCCGTACGATCGCGATGTTCGCTTAATTACGACGGAATGTGCATAAGAGCGAAAAACGATCCAAATGACGCGACGAATGGATTTTTCTTATGCCAAACACTAAAATAAAATGTTTTAGTGCTTAGATAAATTTTTGGATGTCCGGATGTATTCAGAACGTAAGTTATGCGCGAAAGTGCAAACTTGTGCACTTTTTGACGCTTTTAGTCCCTGAATGAGCATAAAGATTATTTTAGCATACCGAACCCCTCAAAGCCTAATTCTAAGCTATGTAAAGGATATTTATGATATTTTTAACTTATGGTCATGTTCCGGAATGTTCGTTACAGTTCAAATTGGCATACTTTCGCAGTTTGTCAAGTTTAGTCCCTGTAGGCGAATTAACTGGTTTTCGGCATACCAAACCTTACAAAACTTATTTCTAAGTTATGTAGAGGTTATTTAAGGTATGTTAAGCCTATGTCAATATTCCGGAGTGTTTGTTGCATTAAACTGGTTATATTTACGCATTAGTGCGCGTATAACCTTCCAGAAAGCGATTTAGAGCTTGAAATCGAACAAGAGTTGATATGTGCAAAAGATACACATATTTATACAAGTCCAAAGTATGAAATACAATATTTCATTGATTTGGTATTTGTTTGCTGGTCGCAGTGACACAGGTGTCACAGGTATCATGTCGACGACTCCTTCGTGGAGTTGTTTTCACCGAGCGGTGAATGTTCGCCGCACCCTAAGCGGTGTTCGGTGATTGCCTTTTTTGGGGTATAGTCACCGATTGTTTGAGTGAGATTGTTTGAGTGGGATTGATTGAGGAATATATAACTCAAACACCCTAATAGTGTTTGAACCATTGCCAGTGATTGAGTGCAAAATGGGGAGTGAAATGGGGACTTGACATGGCATCATATTATTGGCTAGACGGTAAATCAAACACCCTAAAGTGATTCAATGATACCCTCCAACCTAAGTATCGAAATGCGGTGATTTCCAGACATCTTCACTCATTCACTTACAACCAATTTTCAATTTTACATTCACCTATGTGGTAATATTTTCTTTTGTTTTATTCTTTTAAGTTAAAATTGATCAATGCTTTCTCAATCCTTTCATTATCCCTTTGACATTTTTTAACTCGTTCTAAAGCCCTCATTAACAATAATGCAAGTCTATCACTCAAATGATCTATCCAAGAATTTTCATCTATTTTTCAAACATTTATATTATCTTTAAATCATGTTTAGCACTTACTAACAAAACGCTAATTTTAATTAAGACTAACAATTCTTGACCTATTAAAGACATGATTAAACCTATTTAATATTTTTTTAATAATTAAAATTAAGAGAGTACGCTCCATCATTTTTCCTTCTTGGTAAATAAACATACACTTGTTATAACAATCCTCCTAAATATTTTCGACACCCTCATATATATTAAAATATCCCAATATGTCTTAAAATACACCCCGTATGCGAAAACGGGCCCCGAATATCTTTAATATTATTAAAATTAAATAAAAACAAGAAAATTGGGGCTGTCGCGGGGCGCGTAGCCTTTGGCTACCTCCTACGCGGCAGCCACAGGCTGCCACGTGGCAGCCACACGTTGAATCTAGAACGGTGATCCGGCAACCCTAGGCCCTACTGCCCCTATGTCGCGGGCCGCGTAAACCCCAGCCTAATCCTTCGAGGGCCGCGAGGGAAGGCGAAGGGTCGCCTATAAATGGAGGCCTCCAGCCTCAGTTCCAATTCGCAAAATCTCTCGATCTCTCTCTTATTTCTGAATAGCAATTATAATTCTCAGGTGAAATACCCCCTTAATTAACGAAGTTCTGCTCTGTTGTAAGTATCATAACCTCGGTTACGTATTAGGTACGCTGCCCGATTGATCAAGGGTTCCGTAACGGCTGTCGTGGTTCTGCCCGAAGTTGTCGTTGGAATGACGTCTCGGGGAGGGTATCATTAATATAAATATTGGGTTATTATACTAACACGTGTGCATTTGTGTAAATTATAGATAATTACCAGGAAACCCTTAAAGAAAATCTAAGATAGCAATGTGAGTAATCTCCTTTTTACAAACTGTTTTTTACTAAACCTCACTTAATTAATAATATATTAAACAGTTATTGAGTATTTGTATTCTACAATTATCGTCGGCATGTTGGGGTTTGGTATACAAAATTTGTTACTACCTTGCGAGGAGTAACATGACCACAAGTCGGGTTGACAGTACCTTGGGTGATAATTGAATAGATGGAAACAAATGTAATTGCGCGACCGCCCTCAATACTATACAATGGTCCTTATTAAACTTGATTAAACTGGGATTCACTCACCAGTATTTCCCACTGACAAAATGTTTTTAAACGCGTTTCAGGTAACAAAATGTGAAAGCCAAATAGAAGCCAGCTGGACAGCACTGAAGGCTTGGAAAAGTGGCAATAAAGTTACCTAAAAATAAAGAGATGTTTTCATTAAATAAAATAGGGTTTATCCCTATGAAAATGTGTGTACTTGAAACTTGGGTTTTTCCCATGTGTTTAATATATTAAAAGCGTGGTATTTTACTCTGATAAATTATTTTCTAACTACGATCCTGATGTAATTTCTGCTGCCAAAAAAGATAAAATACAGATACCACCCAAACTGGTCGTGGCCGCCCGTTCCCGGGTTTGTTAGGGGACGGGGGTTGCGACAGAAGATGGTATCAGAGCTAAGCCATTGATTCAGCCACAGAAGTGTTCTGCTGACACCAAGATATTATTCAAAGTGTTAGGAAATAAATTATGGAACTACGTGCATAATTGTATATTATTGTTATGTGTTATTTGACTATTTGTTTGTTTACAGTATGAGCGACTAAGGACCTTCCGACGCGTATCGTCAGTTGTCCAGCTCGCCTAGAAGCGAAGGCACCTCTACACAGCCTGCCCTCTTAGGGTATTCTGCTGATAATGAAGACCGGATATTCGTGTTTAAGGCTCAGTCTGAAGAGCCATTCCCTCCTAAAAAGAGAGGATGGTTCAGTAGGGGAGCGCATGAACGTAGGAAAAGAATGAAAAAGTTGCAACAACAGCGAGCCCTAGCAGCCGCTAAAAGAGTAACAGATGCCCACGCCCAGGATATACTTAATAGGGGTTTAGCAAACTTTAACATCTTAGCAACCACAGCTGCTGACCCTAACCTGGAGCAACTAATAGCACCCCAACCATTACCACTATTCCCCGCTCAGCCAATGGAAATAGAAAACAACCCAGAAAATCAAGTTGAAATGCATGACTTTAACCCAGAGGAGATACCTAGGGTACCAGCACCCAATCCCTTAGACCCAGATTATGACCCGTGGTGGGATGACAATAGGGATTATGTGCAACTATACCCAGTAGCAAAAGATGAACCAATGCCGAATCTAGCAGCCTACCCAGGTTTGGACCCTCTAGATCCCTACTATGATAACGATGAATACATTAGGGAAATTTTAGAGAATCCTTACCCGTACCAGGAACCCGCACCCCAGTTTGCAAACCCAGTCCCACCACCTGCACCCCCAATGAGTGAAGAAAATGTGCAAGAGCTCCGAACTTTCGAAGAAGAGATTTTAGAGAGTAGCGAGAAAATGAGACAGGTAGGAGAGCGACTCGTCTGGAAGTACGACGAGCGCAATATGGATTTCTGGATGAATCCATATCCGTGATGGTGATGGTCGTAGTAATAATAATAATAATATAATAATATGTGTGTATGAATATATATATATATATATATATATATATATATATAACCATAGATGCCTACTAGTAGTGTAATTTCAATTTCAGTCGTATTGTAATTTTTAATTTCAGTACTGGTTTGTATTAGATGCATATTATATATAAGAAAAGAGTAAGTGCAATGATCGACGTTTTTTATCAATATACTCAGTGACTATGATTGTAATATCCAGTATCATGCAGGAAAAGCAAATGTCGTTGCTGATGCTTTAAGTCAAAAGTATCATGAAAAAACCAAAAAGGGTACGTTCTCTTAAATTAAATCTGCAAGTAGATTTAAATGATCAGATTAGAAAAGCACAAGAATCAGTAATCAATGATGATACTGAAAAGTTAAGAGGAATGATTAAGGAATTAGAATAAGGAACATATGGAATTTGGAGACTCCATAAGAAAAGAACGTGGATACCTAAATTAGGAAACTTACATCACCGTATACTAGAAGAAGCCATAAGTCTAAGTATACGATGCATCCTGGAAATGATAAAATGTATCAGGATTTAAGAAAGAATTTTTGGTGGATAGGAATGAAAAAGGATATAGCTGCTTATGTTTCTAAATGTTTAACCTGTTCATAAGTCAAAGCTGAACATCAGAAACCTTCAGGTTTATTACAACAATTAGAAATGCTTGTTTGGAAATGAGAATTGATAACAATGGATTCTGTTACCAAATTACCCAATATATATATATATATATATATATATATATAATTATAATATATAACCATAGATGCCTACTAGTAGTGTAATTTCAATTTCAGTCGTATTGTCATTTTTAATTTCAGTACTGGTTTGTATTAGATGCATATTATATATAAGAAAAGAGTAAGTGCAATGATCGACGTTTTTGATCAATATGTGTGTTGTGTGAATGGTTGTATCAACTACTATTTTGTGATATTAATACGTGGTAAATGTTTAAAATTCAGATGGACAACGAAGTGAACCAGGAAAACCAAAATGATAACAACCAGAATGACAATAACGCGAATAATGATAACCCGAACAACAATAACAATGGAAATCAAGTGGATAATAGTGCCATCCAACACATAGTGGCACAAGGAATCATAGATGCAATGCCATTTATTATTCAAACTGTTAGGGAAGCATATAATAAAAGTAAACATAGCAGTAAGCGACCAACTGAACCAGAACACAGCGTAAACAATGGACCGTTAATTCATGTATCCATTCCCAAAAGAAGAAGAACCATGCCTTATGGTTGTTTTTACAAGAAATTTTGGTCCTGTAAACCAATGGAATTCTCGGGCAATGAGGGGGCCATTGCAACTCTACGCTGGATAGAAAAGACTAGGGCTGTCTTAAAAATAAGCAAATGTGCGGAAGAGGATAAGATAATGTTTGCTTCTAATCTATTTAAAAACTCAGCCTTAGAATAGTGGATCACAATCCTCCAGTCCAGGGGAAGTGATAGGGTTTACAATATGAAATGGGAGGAATTTAAGAATATGGTAGAAAGGAAATTATGCCCTCCCAATGAAAAGGAACATATAGCAAATAAGTTCTTAAACCTTAGGATGACTGGAGTGGATAGTAAAGGATACACTACGTTATTCTTCGAACATGCTAGAATAGTGCCAACCCTTGCATCACTGGAACCAGTATTAATCTCCCGTTACATCTGGGGATTAATCGGGGAAATTAGGCATATAGTCAAGGCCACTAGACCTCAAACCATAGAAGAAGCTATTGAACTAGCAAATACCTTGACAGATGAATTGGTGCGTACACGAGAAGAAGACCAGAGAAGGAACCTAGCTTAGAGGCTTACCCAAGAATTTCGTTATGGAAATTCCAACCGTAGGAATATAGGTTCTACCTCTGCACCTTACTGTAAGGCTTGCAAGAAAAAGCATTCGGGAAATATGCTCTACTTACTGCAATTTCTGCAAGATACCAGGGCATAAGGAACAAGATTGCAGGAGGAAACCTAATAATGGAATGTGCTTCAACTGTGGAGAAAAATGTCACATCAAGCCAAACTGTCCAAAACTAGTTCCAGCCATGGGCAACAAGAATACTAAAAATGCTAGAGCATTTGTTCTGACTGCAGATGAAGCCAAAATGATTCCGGACGTGATAGCCGGTACGTTTTTAGTTAATAATGTTTTTGCTAAAGTATTATTTAACTCTGGTTCGATCCAAAGTTTTATTAATACTTCATTTTGCAAACTTCTTAATCAACCATTAACTAAACTCTCACAAGAATGTCTAGTAGAGACAGCAAATGGGGAAACCATTAAGATTTCTGAAATCTTGCAGTGAACAAGAATAGAACTTTTAAATAAAAAATTAGTACAAACCTTTATCCACTGAATCTGGCAGGATTTGATGTTGTATTAGGAATGGATTGGTTAATAGCCAACAAAGCCAGTATTTTATGTGATCAAAAGTTAATTTAAATAAATTCACCAAAAGGTTAAAAGCTCACAATTAAAGGAGATAAACCATCTAGATCCACAAAATTCATCTCTTTGATGAAAACAACAACTTATATAAGAAAAGGATCTATAGTGTATTTGATTTCTATAATCACTAACACTAAAGGAAAAGATCTGAAAGATATCCCAGTAGTGTCTCAGTTTTTAGATGTATTTCCAGAAGAATTACCAGGATTACCGCCAGACAGGGAAGTTGAATTCAGAATTCATCTACTACCAGGAACAGCACCAATCGCCAAAGCACCTTACCGTTTGGCACCAGCAAAGATGCAAGAACTGAAGAAACAGTTAGATGAATTGTTGGGGAAAGGATTCATACAGCCAAGCTCATCACCGTGGGGAGCACCGATTTTATTCGTTAAAAAGAAAGACGGATCAATGCGTATGTGCATTGATTACCATGAATTGAACAAGATCACGATTATGAATCGGTATCCATTACCAAGAATCGATTATCTGTTCGATCAATTGCAAGGAGCTCGATTTTTCTCTAAAATTGATTTACGGTCAGGATATCATCAATTAAAGGTACAGGAAGAAGACATCCCTAAAACCGCATTTAGAACAAGGTATGGCCATTATGAATTTACAGTCATGCCATTTGGTTTAACCAATGCCCCAGCTGCATTTATGGACATGATGAACCGAATATGTAAGCCATATTTGGATAAATTCATAATTGTCTTTATAGATGATATTCTCATTTACTCTAAGAGTAAAGAGGAACATGCAAAGCATTTGCACGCACTTCTAAGTTTATTGAGAAAGGAAAAGCTTTATGCTAAGTTTTCGAAGTATGAATTCTGGTTAGAACAGGTACAGTTTCTTGGACATTTAGTCGATCATGAAGGAATTCATGTAGATCCCACCAAGATCGAGGCGATTACTAAATGGAAAACCCCTGAGTCACAAACCGAGGTTAGAAATTTCTTAGGACTGGCCGGTTATTATAGAAGATTTATTCGAGATTTTTCTAGAATAGCCATTCCCTTAACTAAGTTAACTTGTAAATCCATTAAGTTTGAATGGGGACCAAAACAAGAAGAATCCTTTAAGATTATTAAGCAAAGATTAACCAACGCACCCATACTAGCGTTACCAGACGGAACCGAAGATTTTGTAGTTTATTATGACGCTTCTAAGTTAGGTTATGGATGTGTGTTGATGCAACGCCAAAAGGTTATAGCTTATGCATCTAGACAACTTAAGGATCACGAAGATAATTACTCAACCCATGACTTAGAATTAGGAGCCATAATTTTTGCTTTGAAAATTTGGAGACATTACCTTTATGGTAGTAAGTTTACCATTTTCACTGATCATAAGAGTTTAAGGTATGTTTTTGGGCAAAAGGAGTTGAATATGAGACAAAGACGCTGGATGGAGATACTCAGTGACTATGATTGTAATATCCAGTATCATGCAGGAAAAGCAAATGTCGTGGCTGATGCTTTAAGTCGAAAGTATCATGAAAAACCAAAATGGGTACGTTCTCTTAAATTAAATCTGCAAGTAGATTTAAATGATCAGATTAGAAAAGCAAAAGAATCAATAATCAATGATGATACTGAAAAGTTAAGAGGAATGATTAAGGAATTAGAATAAGGAACATATGGAATTTGGAGACTCCATAAGAAAAGAACGTGGATACCTAAATTAGGAAACTTACGTCACCGTATACTAGAAGAAGCCATAAGTCTAAGTATACGATGCATCCTGGAAATGATAAAATGTATCAGGATTTAAGAAAGAATTTTTGGTGGATTGGAATGAAAAAGGATATAGCTGCTTATGTTTCTAAATGTTTAACCTGTTCATAAGTCAAAGCTGAACATCAGAAACCTTCAGGTTTATTACAACAATTAGAAATGCTTGTTTGGAAATGAGAATTGATAACAATGGATTCTGTTACCAAATTACCCAATATATATATATATAATTATAATATATAACCATAGATGCCTACTAGTAGTGTAATTTTAATTTCAGTCGTATTGTAATTTTTAATTTCAGTACTGTTTTGTATTAGATGCATATGATATATAAGAAAAGAGTAAGTGCAATGATCGACGTTTTTTTATCAATATGTGTGTTGTGTGAATGGTTGTATCAACTATTATTTTGTGATATTAATACGTGGTAAATGTTTAAAATTCAGATGAACAACGAAGTAAACCAGGAAAACCAAAATGATAACAACCAGAATGACAATAACCCGAATAATGATAACCCAAACAACAATAACAATGGAAATCAAGTGGATAATAGTGCCATCCAACACATAGTGGCACAAGGAATCATAGATGCAATGCCATTTATTATTCAAACTGTTAGGGAAGCAGATAATAAAGGTAAACATAGCAGTAAGCGACCAACTGAACCAGAACACAGCGTAAACAATGGACCGTTACTTCATGCATCCATTCCCAAAAGAAGAAGAACCATGCCTTATGGTTGTTCTTACAAGAAATTTTGGTCCTGTATACAATGGAATTATCGGGCAATGAGGGGGCCATTGCAACTCTACGCTGGATAGAAAAGACTAGGGCTGTCTTAAAAATAAGCAAATGTGCGGAAGAGGATAAGATAATGTTTGCTTCTAATCTGTTTAAAAACTCAGCCTTAGAATAGTGGAACACAATCCTCCAGTCCAGGGGAAGTGATAGGGTTTACAATATGAAATGGGAGGAATTTAAGAATATGGTAGAAAGGAAATTATGCCCTCCCAATGAAAAGGAGCATATAAGTTCTTAAACCTTAGGATGACTGGAGTGGATAGTAAAGGATACACTACGTTATTCTTCGAATATGCTAGAATAGTGCCAACCCTTGCATCACCGGAACCAGTATTAATCTCCCGTTACATCTGGGGATTAATCGGGGAAATTAGGCATGTAGTCAAGGCCGCTAGACCTCAAACCATAGAAGAAGCTATTGAACTAGCAAATACCTTGACAGATGAATTGGTACGTACACGAGAAGAAGACCAGAGAAGGAACCTAGCTTAGAGGCTTACCCAAGAATTTCGTTATTTGAAATTCCAACCGTAGGAATATAGGTTCTACCTCTGCACCTTACTGTAAGGCTTGCAAGAAAAAGCATTCGGGAAAATGCTCTACTTACTGCAATTTCTGCAAGATACCAGGGCATAAGGAAGAAGATTGCAGGAGGAAACCTAATAATGGAATGTGCTTCAATTGTGGAGAAAAATGTCACATCAAGCCAAACTGTCCAAAACTAGTTCCAGCCATGGGCAACAAGAATACTAAAAATGCTATCGCATTTGTTCTGACTGCAGATGAAGCCAAAATGATTCCGGACGTGATAGCCGGTACGTTTTTAGTTAATGATGTTTTTGCTAAAGTATTATTTAACTCTGGTTCGAATCAAAGTTTTATTAATACTTCATTTTGCAAACTTCTTAATCAACCATTAACTAAACTCTCACCAAAATGTCTAGTAGAGACAGCAAATGGGGAAACCATTAAGATTTCTGAAATCTTGCAGTGAACAAGAATAGAACTTTTAAATCAAAAATTAGTACAAACCTTTATCCAATGAATCTTGCAGGATTTGATGTTGTATTAGGAATGGATTGGTTAATAGCTAACAAAACCAGTATTTTATGTGATCAAAAGTTAATTTATATAAATTCACCAAAAGGTGAAAAGATCACAATTAAAGGAGATAAACCATCTAGATCCACAAAATTCATCTCTTTGATGAAAACAACAACTTATATAAGAAAAGGATCTATAGTGTATTTGATTTCTACAATCACTAACACTAAAGGAAAAGATCTGAAAGATATCCTAGTAGTGTCTCAGTTTTCAGATGTATTTCCAGAAGAATTACCAGGATTACCGCCAGACAGGGAAGTTGAATTCAGAATTCATCTACTACCAGGAACAGCACCAATCGCCAAAGCACCTTACCGTTTGGCACCAGCAGAGATGCAAGAACTGAAGAAACAGTTAGATGAATTGTTGGGGAAAGGATTCATACAGCCAAGCTCATCACCGTGGGCAGCACCGATTTTATTCGTTAAAAAGAAAGACGGATCAATGCGTATGTGCATTGATTACCATGAATTGAACAAGATCACGATTAAGAATCGGTATCCATTACGAAGAATCGATTATCTGTTCGATCAATTGCAAGGAGCTCGATTTTTCTCTAAAATTGATTTACGGTCAGGATATCATCAATTAAAGGTACAGGAAGAAGACATCCCTAAAACCGCATTTAGAACAAGGTATGGCCATTATGAATTTGCTGTCATGCCATTTGGTTTAACCAATGCCCCAGCTGCATTTATGGACATGATGAACCGAATATGTAAGCCATATTTGGATAAATTCATAATTGTCTTTATAGATGATATTCTCATTTACTCTAAGAGTAAAGAGGAACATGCAAAGCATTTGCACGCACTTCTAAGTTTATTGAGAAAGGAAAAGCTTTATGCTAAGTTTTCGAAGTATGAATTCTGGTTAGAACAGGTACAGTTTCTTGGACATTTAGTCGATCATGAAGGAATTCATGTAGATCCCACCAAGATCGAGGCGATTACTAAATGGAAAACCCCTGAGTCACCAACCGAGGTTAGAAGTTTCTTAGGACTGGCCGGTTATTATAGAAGATTTATTCAAGATTTTTCTAGAATAGCCATTCCCTTAACTAAGTTAACTTGTAAATCCATTAAGTTTGAATGGGGACCAAAACAAGAAGAATCCTTTAAGATTATTAAGCAAAGATTAACCAAAGCACCCATACTAGCGTTACCAGAAGGAACCGAAGATTTTGTAGTTTATTGTGACGCTTCTAAGTTAGGTTATGGATGTGTGTTGATGCAACGCCAAAAGGTTATAGCTTATGCATCTAGACAACTTAAGGATCACGAATGTTAGTGCATTTATGTCTATCGCCTCCGTCATCTCAAATTGTAGCTGATACAGTTTATTTCTAGCCTTACATTGTAATATTAGATAGAAAAGGCAAGGTGGCAATATGGTAAATAAGAGGAAAGCTCTTATAAGCCTTGGCCTATAAATAGATGAGGTAGGGTTAGAATTATAGACTTTTGCCATTTGTGACTTGGAGAGCTAGAGTTCTAGAAAGAGAAAGTAGAGAGAGAAAGCTTGTCCAAGGTGATTCGAGGTTCTTGTATTCTTTCAGATCTATCAAAGAATCACTTTTATTGTACGTCTCGTGTGTTTCGGTCTTGCTCGTACACGGATTCCGCACGTCGTACGAGTTGGTTCGCAATCGTTCGGAGTCGATCCGGACCTAACAAGTGGTATCAGAGCAGGAAAGCGATTGCTCGGATCATTCACACGATTTCGCACTTGAATTCAGCAGTTTCAGATCGAAATTTCACTCA
>JARYGA010053653.1:0-23364 GCA_030545235.1 Helianthus tuberosus
TTCCTTTATCCATGGGATTCTCTATTTTGGGAATTTTCCTAGTAGTTGGTTTCCTTCTGCGCACACGCCTCCATCCTACAAATCTTCTTCTTTTCTTAGGTTTTGGTTTCTCCGGAAGTGGAGCTTGAAATTCCATAGGTTCTTCCACATCGGCTATGTAACCAGTAAAGTCATTGGATACTTCTATTTTCACAGGATAGAGATTGAGATTCTGAATGGCTTCAGATAACTCATTCATGCTGTTTAGAATATATACAAAATGCTAAGTTAAAATTTGATAATAAGTTTTCACAGAGAAACATTCAAGTATTATTGAATACCGCGTGACTAATTTAATATAAAGGATAATTAAAAATTAAAACATACTAGGGTTTATTGTAAATTTATTTATTTATTTACTAGGTAAAATTTTCCTTAGAGTTTCTGGATTGTAAATGTTATGGGTGCTAGTATTGGTTCAGGGTATTTAAAGGTTAGCATTTACTGCTACAGTTGCTAACATATAAAGATCTGCCCATTTTTCATCTAATTCGTCTTCCCATGGTGGGTTACTGCCTAATTCCTGGGTTTCCTGATTAACCCTCACTTCTTTTGGTTGTGATTTCTTCATTTTCTCCTGGCTTTTTCTAATAATCTGACTTCTTCTCTTAGGAGAAAGTGGGTTCTCAAACTGTGCCTTACGGACAAATATCCCTTCCTCAATATTTACTGAGTAATTTGAGGATGATGATCCCTTATCTTTCGGTGAACTATCTATTTTATGATAGATGTCTGAAAGTCTTTGCTTACCCATACTGTAAACACATAATCAAATAAAACACGTTATCACAAAATGGCAATTAATAAAATTAAGTATTTTCTAAATACTTAATTAGCTTAAATCAGTGGCTCTGATACCACCTTTTCCTGTCACGGCCCCAGCCCCGGTTTGACCCGGTCAGGAGCCGCAGGACAGGAACCTGTGGTATTTAATTGATGCGACAGCGGAAGATATTAAACATGATCTTTTAAAACTTGAAAATGCCCGATTATTTTATTTCATAATTCGGGATAAAACCCCGGTAGTTTACAATATAGTGATTTCACTGGGAAATCCTTATTTTACATAACATGTTTCTTTATTTATATTGAGCCACTTCCTTAAGCTTGTAGTGCTTCACGGCACTTTTCCTGGATCACAACAGATCACCTGAAACATGTTTTGAAAAAAAAAATTGTCATCGGGGAAATACTGGTGAATCATTCTTTTTACTAAAAACGACTCATTGTTATAATTTACAGTATTAAGAGCGATTACAATGTCTACATATAAACCATCTACCCACGGTATTTGTCACTCGACCACCTATTGGCTATCTCGTTGTCCAATGGTGTCGGTGACTATAGTCATATCACCCCTTGGCTAACCCGTTGTCCAATGGTGACGGTTATCAAGTATTGTATACAAAACCCCACATACCGGCTGTAACTTGGAGATTACAAAGACTTAATCCCTGTAATTACAACTTTGAAAACAAACATGATTTTTTTTAAAGCAATTTGGTAAAAAGAGAATGACTCACATTGCAAGTTAAATCGGGCAGAGTTTAGCCTACTGATAAGCCTGTTAACATAATTTAAACAACAATGCACACGAACTAGGTTAGTAACTAATACAGCATTTACAATAACTCACGAGATTAAACCCTCACGACGAATGACAAAGTGCAATACTTAAATATCCATCGAATTCACGACGAATGACAAAGTATAACCCTAATTTGAGCAGCACTTAAACATTCATCGGATAGTTTCAATCGATCGGACATTGAATCGTAGCAGCGATCGAGTTATTACCCTGTTATCGCGGCGGAAATTCGTGATTGTGTGTGTTTCTGTAGTAATTGGACAATATCTCAGTGCATGAATCAAATTTTAACGTCGAACCAACGCGTAATTGCAAGTGCCAATGTCTACTATATATACTGGGAAAAGGGCGCCCTCGCGTGGCTCGAGGGGCCTTCGCGAGGGGTACCCTACTAGCATTGGGTTGCCCCGTGTCCCAGTAGCTCAGCTGAGTTGGTCGTTCGTTCAATTTCGTTTTACACGTAAAACTGTTTAGATAATACTAACGGGAAATTACCCCCCCCCCTGAGTTTTAGGGGCCCTGATCCTGATTCTGATTGTTCTGAAAATTTAAGGGGTATGCAGTATTACTTGAGGGTCTCAATTAGGGTTTCCTTTTATTTAAAATAAGATAAGAAATAGTAGTTTTAGTGAGAGTTGTTACATTACGCGACCAACGAATATGACAAATGAGAATGGCACCTTAAGCCCACATTACCACAAACACCAAAAGCTTAAATCCACCAATTAATCCATACAAAATCTTACACTCACAATAATTTCTACCTACCTAAAAATACAAACACCAACTCAAGGTATTCGTTCAAGGCTTCATGGTTAAAAACAATTGAGCCCATAAACTACAATGTCAATTCCAGTATGGTCAACGCAACACTATTTCTTTTACAAAGGACCACCTACCCGAGCTGCAAGAAACAAGATCAACAGAAATAATAGTTATACACGGGTCAAAACAGTTACACGTAGAATCATATCCTGTTTTAGTGCATGTTTAAATGGGCTGGGTTGAACAGCAAACATCCTTTTGTCTTAAAAATATATATTTGCGGATATTATAACAGGGAAAAAAACCTAATGGGCATCGCCATTTATATTAAAGCAAAAAGAAAGTAAATAAAAACCTAAAATCCAGCTATATTTACGCTATGGAGTCGCTAATTATCAGGTTGCGAACTTGCAATATATGGTCGCTCTGCTATGAAGCGTGCGATAGGGAACGTTATCTTCACTATTGACAACAGGGGTCTTTGCACATTAAAGTTTGTTTTTAGTGAATTATAGGGTGTTTGGATGTGTGATTTTTTTAAAAGTGAATAATACAACTTGCAACATTAGTTTATCAAATTATTAGAGCAAGATATAGGCTCATAATTATACATTTATCTCAATAATTAGCATTACCTTCCTTAAAAAACCTCTTACATGTTTCTTCAAATCTAATTCGTATAACCATAAAGAATCAGCAAATCATAATCATGCAACAAAATTTCCATTTGGCTTACCACATTCCCACAAGAAGAATGCATTGACAGCAAGGCTCGTTCAAGCACATATAAATCAACAGCTTTATCTTCTGGTAGAGTTGACACAAAGCTCAAACCGAAATAAATCAATACCTGAAAATATAAAGCAAAATACACATACAATAAGATCAAAGAGTCCTCTACATATTACATTGTCCATACATGTAATATTCCTATTAGATAAAACTTAATAAAACGTAAAAGTAGATTGAATAAAGATTGAAGTACCAGCTGGTTGCTGCCACTACGCCATAACATATTTGATGTGGTCAAATCCCCATGAATGACCCCACCATCATGTAACTTTCCAATTCTATCTCCGATTTGAAACGCGATATCATCCATCTTTGCGTTTGGCCACTGCGTTTCTGCAGCCGCGCTCTACGTTTCGACAGCCATGCGTTGTGACGTTACGGCAGCCGCGCGCTACGATGTTATGACAGCCACGCGCTACGGCGTTACGGCAGCCGCGCCGCTGCGTTTTAGCGGCAGCCGCGCCGCTGCGTTTTAGCGGCAGCCGCGTTGCTGCGTTTGCTTGCAGCCATGCCCGTTGCGGCGTCTGGGCAGCCGCGCGCTGCGTCGTTACGGCAGCCACACGCTGCTGCCTTAAAACATTAAAACAAACTTAAATGGCTTTCATCTCATACATGTCAAGAAGAACGAATAACTTTTCAGGCGATCGCTTGCTTTTGGCAATAGCTTCTCTAAAGCTAAGTAGTAGCGACACAGCGCTTGCAGTTCCAAAACGTAGTATCAAGTTTAGGCATTTTGAAAAAAAACCAAAATGTAAAAAAGTTGTTAGACGCCACCTTTTGGAAACAAAAACTTGATTAAAAAACAAATTCATCGTAAATACATGTTTAACACGCTGATCATTGTATTGGTGCTGATAGCGTGAGTACAATAACCATAGTACAAATAGTAAAAGCATGATAATCTTACTTAACAACACCAACCCACATTGATCCATTTCTTTGAAGTTGTCGACCCGCTTTGACCCGAAAATATATGAGATGGAATTTTAATTGATCCATTTTGACCCATTGAGTGAAAATATCTTACCCAAACCAACCCATATAATTTAAAAAGCAACCCAAAGTGACCCACTTGGAAGACTTTGGGTCAAGATTGCCCCCTCTACAAAACACAAAATACATTTGCTCCATCAATAATTGGAACACGAAGAGAGCTGAACTTCAGAGCCGCAATACACCTTCCCGCGTCACTGGTTTATAATCCGAAATGCACCCGAGCTCCTAGACAGACGTGTTGACCATCTTAGACATGCTTTGGCCGCTCATTGACTGACTTGACTTAGACCCAATCATCGCTTGTATACATGAAAAAACAAGAACGTTGTTTAAGTTGCTCTTAGAGTTGAATGCTCAAGTATTTTGATCCTTTACCTCAAATGTTCGTTATAACACGTGTCACCCTTTAAGGTTTTTAAAGAACCGGTATCAATTGCTAGCTCTTCTTAAGAAGGTTAATACACCTAAATCAGCCACTAATGCAGCTCCAGCAGCAACCGAACTCTATGCAGATGCCCATGCATCCGCATAAACATGCTCTAAACCACCACCATTGCTGCCTTTTTCGATTTCTAGTCATTGCCGAGTAATCCAAATGCAACTTTAACCCCCATTAAAATGTTATATAACTATATATTCGTCTTGAATCATTATACTTGAAAATTAAAAAAAAAATGGGCAAAAACGGTAGGTCGGTCGGCCCAACCGAGCCCGTTCGACACGCAAAGAAAGATAGATGAGAGAGCGCACACACCTTCCAACCGCTGCAATAAGATCGCAAGTATCATCGTATCATTATCTTCAACTTCATACTACAAAACATACAACTAATGTTAACCCGAAAAGTCAAATTAAGTCAACCTCATGAAAGTTATCACTTTATTAGTTGTGATATACTAGAATTTGTAGGAGGTTGATACCTGAAACTTTTGACTTTTTAAGTCACGTACATGCATGATTTAATAAAGCATGGACGCTTTAAACCAGATTCCTTCGGATATGAACTAAAATAATAGCGCCTTTGGTTAGTCCTCTAACACAGAAGCTTAAGAACTCGTCAATTCAAACAAAATTCCATTGATTCCAGCATCTAAAAGGTGACGTGAGTCTATAACAGCAGCCTACGAGGTGTTGCTAACAGGTCCTATTGTAGCAGAATGATAAAAAAATCTACGAAATATGTTACCGTACAACAAAAATAAAATGGAATCAAAGAGCATGTGTTCTGGCTGCCATCTATTTGAAACACATTTGGTGACCCTATAATCAACTCTAAGATTACAACACCATCAGTCCACATATCATACCTATCAACAATTCAATATACAATCCAAACAAAATTTGAGGAATTTACCTAATAGAAATTCGCAAGGAAAAATGAATTGATTTAGAAGTCTAGAAGTTTTCCCAATGCCAGAGGCAGCAAGTTGTCAAAACGTATGTTTAGTATGGTCATGTTGACCTGGAACTCTTTTTTTTCTTTTTATCTTTTATAGACAAATTAGGGTTCAACTATGATTACAAAATTTAAACTACACTGATAAAAATTAATAATAGTAATTGGTTTGTTAAAAATACCTACGAATACCTCCCATCATGCTATTAGAAGTATAATATTCACAAAAGAAACGAAACGAAAATAAAAATTACCTACGAAGATGGTCCAGCAGCCCCATATAAATGTTTTATGGTCCAGCAGCCCCCTATAACATTCGTTGAAATAAAGTACAGTGATCGAGATTCCAAATAACAACCTAAAACTAATGTTCACAATGATGATTTGAAGCCTTGTGCTACAAATTTTTGCTAAAATACAATCCGTATTTAAGGCGCACCAGCCTCTCTATAGTCTTTGTTTCCACTTCAAATGGATTCTCACATGTTATTTTAGGCTTGTGCTTCTAAGAGCACGTACCACCGCAAACTTTCACAAATCTCCTAAAAGTGTCATCTCAACGTCATATCAGATTCCTATTTTTTTCTCAAAAACCCTCGCTTTTTCATATCAGATTCCTATTTTTTTCTCAAAAACCCTCGCTTTTTCTATATCGGTAATGAAAACCTACCAAAATTCAATATCAGTTAATCCAAGTGTGAATAAAAAATTAGTCCGGCATTTCATCGAGCAACTTGTATGCATAACTCAAAAACTATATAGAAATGTGAAATATGACTTCGTGCAGCCCGATAATCACAACATTAGTCAAGAAATTATGGTGAATCAAAGAAATAATGATAGATCACACCTGTTTTTGCAGAACCGCAACCCCTATTTGTAATCGTGCTTAACTTTTTTGTATATGCGGGATGCTCCTGATTGACAATCAAACATGTAGGAAATCGAAATAAGAAAATCAAACTTACACCCAATTACACGTCCAACTGGTTATGGGAATTTGAATTAAATATCGGATTAAACATCAAATTAAAATAGGAATTGATGAATTAAACGTCGACATTCAAAACCTTCCATTGAACCTTTGATTAGGGTTGATGGACTGAGTGGTTGATCGTCTGAGCATTCGTGACGGGGAAGGCATGGATTGAAATGATCGGTCAGAGGTTTGAGGCGATATATTAGGGTTCTTTTAGAATTCCCTGTGAAATCCCAAGGTTAACCTTGTAGTGTCTTAAAATTTGGAGAACACCCCCTCTCAAATGGCTTTAAGCATCTTGTACATGCTGCTTTAGAATTGATACGCGTGGTAAAATTACCATCTTGTACGTCACTTCTCCTTTTTATAATAGTATAGATAATGAAAGTCGTGTGGTGTAGAAGAATGCAATCTTAACCGGCAGAAGCGGGTTTGAATCCCGGTTGAAGCAATGCGAACTATTTTTTTTTTTTTTTTGGCAAGTTAGAAGTGTCTACCTAGAACCCTGAACTTTAATAATTTATGTTACTACCCTTAAATTTTAAAACTTACTATATAGTCGTCAAGAATTAATAAAGTACTACCCTTAAACATTAAAACTTACTATATAGTTGTAACACCCCGCCCGAAGCTAGGGGTGTTCATCGGTTCAGTTTATGGTTTATTTGGTTCGGTTTATTTAGTTTTCAAATTTTTGTACCCCAAACCAAAAACCAAACCAAACCAAATTAGGAATATGCAAACCGAACCAAACTAAACCAAATTCAATTAGGTTTGGTTTCGGTTAGAAACTAAATAAACCAAATTCAACCAAATTGTACCTAAGTACTTTTTTTTTCCTAATTCATATTAATGTTTGTGTTCTAACTTCCGAACATCAAATTAACAACTAATTTAAACCTAACAATATATAACTAAAAGACATAGCAAAATAAACAAACAAACATATCTATAAAATAGTCGTATACACAACTACAAAGTTAAAACTTCAAAATATAATAGATCATATATACTATAAACTAGGTTATCTACCCGTGTGATACACGGATTGAACAATTTAAATTGTTTGACATAAATCATGAAGTTAAAAAAAAAGTAAGTGTATATTACTTTAAAGGACAAAAATTAAAATTATTATGATGGTTTAACTACCAATGGTGATACCAAATTCAATGCTATAGTAACAACCTCATGACTATAGTCGTATGACGTTTGTAATATCGTAATTCAATCAAGTCTTTTCGGTTACCTTTTCTTGTGTTTTAGTGTTTCTAATGATTTCTTCAAAACACTAAACTTTATTGTAGAAGACTTTACAAGGATCCACCCACTTGTACGACTTGATTCTTCTACTATAAAAAAAAATTATGTTAATAATAACTCATCAAAATACAAAAAGCAGCATTAAAAAATTATTTCCACACATACGATAAGAGAAAAAAAGTAAAAAACTGTAAAATTTCATTTACCTTTTGTATTCAGTTTGTCAACAATGATGTTTTTTTTTTGTTAAGTAATATTATTGGCTTGTCTATAGAGATCTTCCTCTTCTGCAATTTTATTTTATCAACTTAAACCAATATAAATTGAAAATTAAATCAAAGACTCATTTTCACCAGTGAGTACACAAGCTCACCAGTTGGAGTTGTCACCTGCTTTTCTATAAAAGGTAAATGTCCCAAACCATGCTCCACAACCTGTTGAATATGGAGTAATTTTCTAATTATATGTATGAACAATTATGCACATACAAAAACTGAAATAACCAAAGAATAACTATCAAGAAACAATAACTCACAAAACGAATCAATCGCTCGGAATGAAGAACAAAAACATGTTTTGTTGTTTAAGCATCACATATAATAATGTATAATATGGTATGGTTTAGGGACCAATTTACAATCCCATTTTTTTAATCAGCTGTTCAATATAAAGTTTACTAAAAAGAATCTAAGACAAAAGAACAGAACAGCTGAGGATCATCTGTAGCGCATAACACTATTAGAATTAATAGAATAGGTTCTTTTGATAAAAACAAACAAACTAATAAATGGAGCATGTGATAAATATATGAATAATAAAATACAAAAAACATTAAAGGGCATCAAGTTAATAATAATAAAAGGGGTTAGAAAGAACCTGCTATTATCGATTGAAAACTTGTTTGCAATGATTACGGTTAGACAGATTAACAAACCCTAATCTGCAGAAACATAAATTGATGGTTAGATTAGGGGTTTTATGGCTAGCTATAAAACATAAAACAACTAATAATAATAAAAAGGATTAGAAAAAACTTGTTCTACTCGATTGAAAACTTGGTTGCAGTGATTGTGGGTAGACAAATCAAACAAACCCTAATATGTAGAAACATGAATTGTTCGATTGAAAACTTGGTTGCAGCGATTGTGATTAAATATATCAATCAAACCATAATATGTAGAAACATGAATTGTAGGTCATGTTTATTTCCAAAACAAATCGTCCAACTGATGTGCGCTAGTTTCTGTTTCATGTAAAACAAATCAAATAATAAATAGCTAATCAACAAAAACTTATGAAGATTGGCTAGGTTATGTTAACAAACAACTGTAAATCATCAAGCTAAAGGATCGTAGATTGGCGGCTTCTTCATTTTTCGGGTGGCTTTAGGGTTTTCAAATAGATGAAGCAGAAGAATGGAGAGAGAATGTAAACAATAAAGCCGGTGAATTCAGTATTGTCAGACGGACGGGTCGGTTAATTCGTAATGGGCCAAAAAAATTGGACCCGAACATATGAGCGGGAAAATCTAGCAATGGATTGCTTGACAATTTGACACATGTCCCACCATAAGTTTTATTTATTATATATAGAAGATAGTCAACAAGTCTAAGAGCACAAAATATAAATAATCTTCAAACATGAGTCTTTCTCCAACTCGAGTGAACTTGCATACATTAAATGAAGAAAATTTAATAAATAAACATGTATTTTGAACATTTGATGAAACCATGGGGATACATATACTTTGATATTAGACTTAGTATTTTGGGGTAATAAATTGTATATAGTTTATTAAATATTATTATTTTTATTTAATAACTAATTAAATTAACGGTTTATTCGGTTATCCAAATAAACCGAATAAACCAAATAAACAAAAATATGGATCCAAAAACCAAACCAAAAACTGAATTCGTTGTTCGGATCGGTTTATTCGGTTATGATTACGGTTCGGTTTACGGTTTTAATTTGGTTACGGTTTTTTCTGAACACCCCTACCCGAACCCGGGCGATCATGCATGGATGGCATCGTCCTTAGCAGCGGAAACGTAACCCTGTGACACATTTTAAAACATTTTACATTATCTTACGTTGGTGAATTCATGGACAACTTTATTACAAAAATGTTTCTTCCATTGGTTATCTTATTTTAACATTATTACAAATCGATTAGTACAAAAGGATTGTGTTGCCAGACCATCAAACACATAGTTTGTCAGGGTCTTTCTAACTCAACAACGAGCACATGATACTTGGAATGCATTGCCAGCCGTCGGGCACGCAGAGCCCGTCCCGGCATTACCAATGTAACCATAACACATGGAAGTGTTGCTAGGCCCGCAGAACCCGTCCTATTATTTCCAACACAACCACGAACACATAAAACATGGGACACATTGCCAGGCCGCCATACACGTAGTCCGTCCTGGTATTTCTAATGCGTATACGAGTACGTTATTAGACAATAAATCATTACACTTAGCCAAACAATCTTAGGTGTTGTTTGTTTTTTGCTAAAAGGTCTTCCTGATGTCTTTTGTCTGCACCGCGCAGACGCGCGCAGACTTTTTATTTTGCAGACCGTTTGTTTTCTTGAAGTGCTTTTTAAAAAAAAAAGGTCTTCAAGACCTTTGCCTCAAACAGATGTGGCCTAATGTCTTCAAAGGTCTTCAAGACCTCTTATACCCTCTTCCTGCTACACACCTCTTCTTCCACACCTCCACCCCCACATCCCCGTCACCACCTCCACCACCACATCTCCGCCACCACCGCCACCTGATACATCACCATCACCACCACCATCATCGGAGAGAGACCGTAGAGAGAGAGGGAAAGACCGTAGAGAGAGAGAAAGAAGAGAGAGAGATCAGTGAGAGAGAGATACCGTAGAGACTAGAGAGAGAGAGAGGGAGCGGCAAGAGACCATCATCATCATCGGAGACCATCATCTGATCATCATCGAACAAAAACCCCAAATCGAACAAAACCCCCAAATCGATCTCTGCTACACACCCCTCTCGATCTCTGCTACCGTAGAGAGAGAGAGAAAGAAGAGAGAGAGATCGGTGTAGTGGTGACGGTGGTGTAGTGGTGACGGTGGTGGTGGTGGTGGTGGGTTTGCGCTGGTGCTTGGTGGTGGTGATGAAGGCAGAGAGAGAGAGATCGAGGGAGGAGAGTGTGACGGGGGTGGTTGGTTGCGACGGGGGTGGGTGGTTGTAGATGGTTGTGGCGGTGGTGATGCAGAGAGAGAGAACAGAGGTTTGTGTGTGTAAAGTGTGTTTGTGTGTGTTGAGAAGTGAGAAGATCTTTTTATAGAATAAAAAACAAACCATGTTCTCCTTGCAGACTGCAGACCTTTAGTCCACCTCACCTCTTCTCCTGCAGATGCCTGCAGATGTGGTTCGCAGACAGCAGACCTTTTCCCGCAGAAAAAACAAACAGCACCTTAGGGTGGAGGGTATAGTCAAACAACTTAGGGTGTTTGAGTGAAATCCTACCTAATAGTATTATGCCATGTCAACTCCCCATTCTACCCCCCATTTTACACTCAATCACTAGGTATAGTCAAACACCCATCAATTAAAAAAAAAATCCATGATTGGTCCGTCCTCTCTCCTCTCCTCTCAAACAAATCGGTGAACACTTACCGATTTTGAGACTCTCTCTCTTGGTCACCAAATGCCTTGGAAGCGAGGGTATAGTCACCGAATCGGTGACTCAAGTCACCGCACAACTCCCCGAGGGTTATACCCTCCACCCTTAGATGCTAGTTAATTGGTGAGCCGGGCCTGAGGCAGTGAGCCGTGTGCATCTCCAGCCGACTTGTATACAAGGGAAGGGTTTTGCAAGCAAAACTCCTCATCATCAATGGCCGCAATCAGCAGATAGAGAATCCTCCAAGTTTCTGGAACCTAGAATCAGATGGCGACACCGGAACCTGAAAAAGTCGATTACATGGATCTACCGTGTCCCATTCCTTACGAAGAAATCCATCGCGAGGCTTTGAGTTAGCATTTCGATCACCTACTACTATTTCACTTTGATTTTCTACTTCATTCAATCATTTGGTCTGTCTATGTGAATTTCGGTTGTTGTTAAAGTTATAAACCCTAGCCAGGTTGACCAAATCTTACTTTTGAATGAGAATAATAGTGATTTTGTTTTAACATATATATATATGTTGCTTAGCTGTGATTTAGTATTATTGAGAGTAAAATAGGTTTAATAAAATGCAAGTCACATTGGATGACGACCTGTTATCATACAATTCGAAGGTGAATAAATGACCAATTGCCATCAATTATGAGTTAACAGGGACATTAATTACTTGTGCAGTTCAAACATAATCTCCCTTATTCGTTGATTATTGAGCAAACGTAATGATTTGTATCTTATGCAGTGTCCTTGAAGCCTGAACATTTTGAGGGTTTGCGTTTTGATTTTACCAAGGGTCTCAATCAAAAATTCTCACTAAGTCACAGGTAACTTGCTAGTTTTTGTTTTACAGAGTTAATAGTTTTTCTTTAGTTTAATTTAATAATAATGATTATGTGTGTTTATCGTGTCAGTATTGTTATGGGACCTACGGAAGTTCCTTCTCAATCTGCTGAAACAATTAAAATTCCTACTGCAAACTATGAGTTTGGTGCTAACTTTATAGACCCAAAGGTTTGTTATCTTATGTTTACTACCTTGGTTTAAAAAAGCCCGAGGCGCTCCGAAGCGTTTTGGTTCCAAAAGCTTTAAGCGAAGCTTCAAGCGCGAAGCGAGAGCTTCACGTATTCGAAGCGCTCAAAATAAAAAATAAAAAATATATTATACACATCAATATGACCTATTCTACTTGTTAGTCAATAATAAACACAAAAACATGATTAAAAAACACACTTAACACATAAAAAACATAGTTAAAACATAAATTAAAGTCGAAACACACTTAAAACATAAACATAAAAACAGTCTTTAATCAATAATCATCATAATCAAGTACATATTCATCTCCATCAACATCACTCAATAAGATCATGTAGCTAATAGTTAGTAGCAAAAGTTTAGGACTTATATGTTGGAAGTTTTGGGTATGTGAATGAAAGTCTCAAAAGGTGGTAAATACTTTGTCCCACATTCGTGTGGGAACAAAGTGAGTGGTTTCTGAACTGGAATTTGGTTGAACCCGCACGTCTTGCGGACACGAATGCCGCTCCGAAAAACCCGGGCCCGCGTTAGGCGGTTTTTTTTAATGTTGAAACAACGTTAAAACCTATGAAGCGTCTGTTTCGTTAACCATGGTCGCTTCCTTGTAAGCTATTAATCTCACTTTAATAGTGACATTTTTGTCAAAGGTGATGCTTTTTGGAAGAATCTTGACTGATGGGCGCCTAAGTGCTAGAGTGAAATGTGACTTGTCTGAGAATCTTACTATGAAGGCCAATGCTCAGGTATAAGAATGGCTGTTATGCAATTGTGAATTTACTGTTTGTTTTCATAAGATTACTTTATTAATCTAGCTTGAGATTGTTATCAGCTTACAAACGAGCCTCACATGTCTCACGGGATGTTCAACTTTGACTACAAGGTAACTTATTCATCCTGTTTCACATTTTATTTTCAAGTTTGAAGACATATGGTGAATCCTTTTTCTGGATTCAGGGAATAGATTACAGGACTCAGTTCCAACTAGGAAATGGTGGTCTGCTTGGAGCTAATTATATCCAGGTATGCGTCATCTCTTATATAATAACAGAAATGTAATTAGTAAAAAGGGTTGTGTTATGAATTGTTAATTTTAATCTCATCCTTTTGTTTGTGTTGCATATTTATTATGTCATCTTAACCGTGTTCCAGTATCAGCATTTTTGATGGGTGAAATTGTGGTTGCAGAGTGTGACACCTCACCTTTCTTTAGGTGGAGAAGTATTCTGGGCTGGTCAGCATAGGAAGTCTGGTCTTGGTTACGCTGCACG
This sequence comes from Helianthus tuberosus, assembly GCA_030545235.1. NCBI lineage: Eukaryota > Viridiplantae > Streptophyta > Magnoliopsida > Asterales > Asteraceae > Helianthus > Helianthus tuberosus. Next base: position 13,785 of record JARYGA010053653.1, read on the forward strand.
ATACAACACGGATAAAATGGTAATTTCACAATTTGCATCACATTCATTTTCTTCTTATGTGCATACATCGAATATTGTTTTTCCTATCGTTTCTTTTAGCATTGGAGACAGGTTAAATGGTTGTCTTATTTCCCAATGTAGATTATTTTTTCTTGCTTTTCAACATTTTACTTTTCTTATTCTTGTAAAGTATATTTTTGCACACATTTTTTAAATTAATACAACTAGATATGAATATGAAATGTTGATTCAGATTTCTTTTACTCTTCATACCTAAGGTGTTTATTAATTCTGAACGACACTATTATCAGATGCAATAAGGGACAGCTTAAACCCTTGATTGTGGTAATATGAGTAACTAGGTTAAGGGTGCTATGGTTTTCTCAAAAGTTTGTTGTTTGTTAATTGTGATTTTCTTTATTTACATTGTTTCTACTTCTACAAGGGGCATTTTGATCCACGTATAATTTAATTGATTTGGATTGTGTTCTATTTCAAACGGGTAAAAAAATTCTGAAAAGAAAGCAAGTCTAAAGTCATACATGGTGTGTTGACTGTGTTCTTTATGCATACAGCCTCCTAGATTGTATGTCCGCAAAACGATAATTTATCGTAGTAATTTGGTTTTTATATCATATTAAAGTAGCAATTATCTATAAAAAGTGAAGGTGGTTTAACCTGTATTAAAAATGAACAGTTTGATATTTTTCTTACAGGTTGCCTCAGGGCAAATTGCTAGCACTGGAATGGTGGCTCTAAGCTATGTTCAGAAAGTGTCTGAAAAGGTAAGAAACTAAAACTTGTTAAATAGTTATGAACTGTAATTCAGTATCCCTGTTATTCTTATCTTGTTTGGCATAGGTTTCTCTGGCAACAGATATGATGTACAATTACATGTCAAGAGATGTCACTGCCAGCGTTGGCTATGACTATATACTCCGTCAGGTAATTCTTCACTAATAAACAGTTGTTATCTCTGTTTATACCTAACTAATAATTCTAGCTATATCAAAACACTAAGGATAAATACCGACTAAATATTAAAATAAATATTCATATAACCTATCTACTAAACAAATTGTTATTTGAACTTATCTGATTAATAAACTAATAATATGTGTTACACATCGTTTAGTTTCTTATTTTCAATATTTTTGTTACTTTCATATGGTGGTAGCTACGTACTTATGTTTGACACTGCATGCTCTGTATATGATATGCAGCTCACGTTTAGGGAAACAGTTCTACGTTGCTATTATATATGTTTGACTTATTAGTAAAGACACATTGACCAATTTTGTCTTACAGGTAACTTGATTTAACTTGTTTTTTTGTTAATCAACAGTGTCGTCTTAGAGGGAAGATTGACTCAAATGGCTGTACATTTGCTTTTCTTGAAGAAAGGTTGAACATGGGTCTAAATTTCATTCTGTCAGCTGAGGTGAGTACATTTTGTCACTCCTTTAACAGATGCTGTATTCAAGAGGCCTCAATTCTGACCAGTTGGTCGAAGAAAGCACATTGGTTTCTCATATCATTGCTTAATGGCACAAATTTGAATCATTTAGCCATCTCATGAGTCTTATTTTCAAAACTCAGTTAAATTAAATGTAATATAGGACCGAGACAGATTTTAGGTGAGTGAATGGTGAACAAGGAAGAAGGAAATTAGTTCAACAAGACTAAATTACCAGAAAATATGAAGTCCACGGACTAGTAATTATTGCTTTTTGAAGTCCATCTAGGCCCCGTCCCAACAACAGAATAATAAACTCACCTCATTTTGAGGCATCTGCATCTGTTTCCGCTCTCTGTTATATAGGATGCATGCACCTTATGCTATCTCCATCTTCTACTTGGGTGTCTGTTAGTATTGCTCCCACACCTTAGACCTTAAATATGTAAAAAAGTTTAAAAATGAAGCAAGCAGATGGTGGTAAAAAACAAGATTTTTTTGGTTAAAGTAAGTCAGTTTATACAAGCATTTTTGTATCCAGGATGGGGATCATGATACACCTAGATAAAGTAGAACGGGCATGTTCATCCTCGCTTAAAGTTTGTTATGAATTTCAAGTTAGGAATAGGGCTTTGGATTTGGTAAGCAGTATATATCGCCCCACTTTCCTTGGGATTTATTAAAATGGTAGGGGAGTATAGATTTGCGTAAAGTGGAACAACTTATATCCCATTGGATCATGTGAATGGACCGGATTGTGACAGATCGAGTGTAAATTTTTCTTTCTACACTAAACACTTTTAGTATTATCATCTTCACAAATAGTAAAAGTGTTTATTGTGGAAAAAAAAATGTACACTCGTCACACACATGATGCCACTGGATAAAAGTTGTTCTATCTATACTCCGTCTCTCCTACTACATCACCATGGTTGCAGCCACCACCACTTTCTCCCTTTAAGATCCCAAATCTACACAATCTTGTTCTGTAAATTTTGTTGTGTTATTGTCAAGTTTTTTATTATTAAAACAATACATGTAAATTCGAATCTTTAGACTCAAAAGTTGGATTTAGTTGTGACAATGAAACACTTTGTTTCGGGTTATGTTATGCAGATAGACCACAAGAAGAAAGACTACAAGTTTGGCTTTGGGTTGACAGTTGGAGAATAGATTAAAAAAACATGAGCGCAGATGCAAAATTTAGGAATTAAATTGATTTTTGAGCTTGTCATACCAAGTCTGGTCTTTTTTATATTTTATGGACAAAGAAGCAGTTTTGTACTTATTTTCAAGCAACATTATTTTTGGCGCCAATTTGAGCTTTAGGGCACATAACATAATCTTTAGCTGTGCAGCTTTGATATGTAATTCAGTTGAAATCTTATTTGAAGCTGTAGAATGCATGCCAATGCAATTGGCTGAATATTATTCAAATGGAGATACGCATTTTACGTGCTTATTATATTGTGAGTTAAATGCTTGGTTGGTCCTTGTGGTTTTCAAAAATTGCAGACTTGGTCCCAGTAGTTTACTAATTACACGCGTGGTCCCTGTGGTTTTCAAAAATGCACTCGGTTGGTCCCCAGCCCTAACACCAGTTAAATTTCTCAGTTAACTATGTGTGAAATGACTATATTACCCCTGAACAATTAAAAACCTAAAACTAAGAATTAAAAAATTAAAAAACACGTGTATGAAACCTCTGCATCTTCTTATCACCAACCCATCGCACACCCCTCTTAACCCACGAAACCCCCTTCCTCCTTGTCTCGTTTCCCACACACACCCACCTTGTTAATTGAGGAAAGAACAGTAGAGAGAGAGAGAGAGAGAGAGAGAACAGACGATGAGAGAGAGCAGACGATGAGAGAGAGGGAGTAGCAGACAGAGAGAGTTGAGATGAGAAGGAAAGCCGCAATGGCGGTGGCACCGACAACGGCGGCCGCACCGGCGACGGCAGCGACAGCAGAAAAAGACACAGGGATGATGACGATGAGGACTGATGATGATGACCGATGATTATGTTGGTGGTGGTTCTCCGACGAATCAATAGTGTCGGCAACAATGGTGGAGGTTTGTGCTTCTTGACCTTGTATATAATTGTGATAGTTGGAGTGAGTTAGAGGATGTATCGTGCAAACCATCTGATTTGGAATTGATTGATTCTAAATTGCACCAAAAGCAGCCGTCAAACACCCCTCTTTTGCCCTCTGATTCTCGATCAAGTCCTCCGGCGATCGGAGCCGTTTTTCGGCGACTCCACCGGCCATTTCATCCTCCTTCGACAACCACTCACACACGCACATTCCCTCCTCCCTCTGTTACACACACTCCTCTTCATCTCTCAAATGCATCCGGCAACGAGGGAGCTCCGGTCGTGGTTTGAATCTAGGTTTTCACTTGCAGGTTTGGGGAAGATGATGTGGTCAAAGGGATTAGTTAATAAGCAAGGGTATTTTGGTCATTTAACATGGACTTAACTGAGAAATTTAACTGATGTTAGGGCTGGGGACCAACCGAGTGCATTTTTGAAAACCACAGGGACCACGCGTGTAATTAGTAAACCACTGGGACCAAGTCTGCAATTTTTGAAAACCATAGGGACCAATTAAGCATTTAACTCTTATATTGTTGTCTATCTATAAAGCAGTTTGGACCCCAAAAAAACCGAAGAACCGGTACCAGACTAGCTGGTTTGGTTATTGGGTTAGACCGCCCGTAGTGGGCATTTTTTTTTTAAAAAAAAAGCCCTCAAACACGCCCGATCACGCCGACATGCCACCCCCCCTTGCGTTATTGGTCATTTTTTTTTGTTTTGGCATGTTTTAAATCACGCAGTTGGGGCAATTTTTTGACCAATTGACCATTTGCAACGGTCATTTTTATTTTTTTCTTTTTTCATTTCTCACCTATATATATATACACACTTCCATTCTATTTTTACAAACAAAAACCTCTACAATCTCAAATATTAAACCATTTTTATAAAAGAAATGGGTTCCCCTAGTTCCTAGTTCATCGCAAATTATTACTATAGAGAGTTTTTAGCGGATGATGGTGAATCCACCGATGAGGAGGTCGAGCAAGAGGCGGTTACGAGTGCTTGTCAACTAGCGGTGCGATATATGAAGCATTGTAGCCGGCCCGAACGTGAAATTAAAACAAGAGATTATATTAAACGAGACCGACGTGCGGCAAACGATCGGTTGATGAAAGATTATTTCGATGAAGCGCCAACATATCCGAACCCAGAAGTTTTTAGGCATCGTTTCCGAATGAGTAAGCGTTTGTTTCTACGCATCGTCGAGGACTTTGAAAACAACTTTGATTATGTTAAACAAAAAGCGGATGCGAAAGGGACACTTGGATTCACCGGTATTCAAAAGTGTACGTCGGCGCTACGAGTCCTTGCTTACGGAAACACGACCGACATCAACGACGAGTATTTAAAAATGGCCGAGAAAACAACGCGAGACACCTTGGAGCATTTTTGTCGCGGTACATTCCTATACTTTACTATAAACATTACAAGTATTTTTTATTTTTTCTAACACAACACCCAATGCCTAAAGACTCAAATCTATTAATACAATCTTAATGCTTAACTTGGGTTAAATACTAACTTAAGATGACCAAATATTATTTCTAAACACAACACCCAATGCCTAAAGACTCGAAACTAGTTGTGCCAAAAATCCCCCCGGCCCCAAATACATATGGGCAAGAACTATATTATTACTAGAATGATTATCTAACCTTCGAAAGTACTTGTAGTTGTTTCATAAATGTTGTCATATTGTTTCATAAGTAACTACCTCAAATGACTGTGGTATGCAGTTGAAAGGCTAGCTAGCTACTGGCCTACTGCAAGATCATTATTTGGTCCAACCAGGTGGTGGATCTGGTTAGAAGCCAGAAGATGACCCAAGAAGGGAGGAGCTGCGGGTCCTACTAGCAGCAAAACAGCAAGAAATTGACGCCCTGGCCCACAAACAGGTGCAGTGAATCCTATGGACCGGACTTGGGGTCTCAGTAGCACAAATCGGCCTCTTTTTCCATCTTGGCTTTTTGGGAATTCTCATGGGACGTTATGCTTACTTCCTGTTTACCTCGAGGGACCCAACAAGGCTCTTCCTTTCTCGTAGAAGGAAGTTAATCAAGAAACATAATTTTAATGCTGAGCAGTTTAAGGAACTACAGAGGAAATGCAAATCTGCACATCCTTCAGCTAAAGCAGGGGTTGAACTGGATCTCTAACACTAACATAAAAGGTTCGGCCTTTTGAGTTGACTTACTTCAGAAAGTTTAATAATATGTTTTAGTTTTTAAGATTTGAGGAAAGAAAATTAAAGGGTGTGTTTCAGGGTTGTACTTGGTTAAGATGCCAATATCTTTTTAGTATTATATGTGGAGTTTAACCTCATGTGATTCAATTGTGCATATTTTGTCAAAGGGTAGATTGAGCAGTGCATATATTGTAGAGGTTGGAATGTGAATGATGTTCACAGCGAGTACTAAACCGGTTGGATTGCTCAAGAAACGTCTCTGTGTGTGTGTGTGTGTTTATTTTCTTAACTTTGTAGATTAATAATAAACGAGTTCTGAATTTACAAAAGTACATCATATCATTGCAATAATAATCTGGTCAATTTAGATGGTTTTATGCAAATCTAATCTAATCTAATACGCAGTAAAGAAATGTGTATAGGACAAAAGGAAAAGCGTTCCTCCCCTTGAGGTTGTTGAATTATCCAGTTTAAAAAAGTAAAGATAAATAATAATAATAAACCATATTGACCCATTTACTAATAAATGAGTCATCATAATGAAATTCATAAGAATAATTACATTAGTGGTATTAATAAAACCTTCACCAGTGGTTCAATTTTGACAGTTTAGCAAAGGGTTTGAAAATTAAAACCAACTGTTTTAACGACATTGAGGAAGAAACTGTAGAAGTATCAATTCAAAACCGGCAGGTTCAGTTTGTCATTTCCCAAAATCATAGTTAGCTAGTTGGAATCAAAACCGCCCGTGAACACTCCTGGTTTGGTTTGGTCAAAAAGAGGCTGAAGCAGGGAGATTAAAGACATTCTACCAATGAAGTTTTTATATGCTAAAAGGGTGAAAAATTTTAGAAGTAGTAATAAATCTTACAAAATCCATATGCGAAAAAGGTGTAAGAATTAAGAAAAAAGCTTCCTGTATTCATCAGCCTCTTGAGCCATTTCCTCCATGCTTCTATCTTTCCTTTCCTTGTCCAAGTCAAGTGTGTTCTTTAGTTCCTTCTCCTTCTCATCAATCTGCAAAACGAGTAATCGAGTTTTTCAAATCCTTCTAGACATTGCAGTAGCGACCCGAAGAATATAAACTTTCATGGTATTATGTCATTTTATCTAAAACTGCTCAGTCTTGCAAACTATGATGTTTTTTTCTCTTTTTTGATGATGTATAGGACTATCCAATGTTATGGGTTCCTTTATACCAAATCCAACAAGAACTGGATGAATAATACGTATATTATATAAAAAACAAAAAGAAAAAATGGATACCCTCTCTATTTTCAAAAGAAAAAACTGAAAGAATTTTTCATCATTCAGCATGTTTTCGGTCAGATATGATACAAACAAAGCATGTAAATTAGGGTTCAACAGTTGGGTGACCTAAATGAAAAAGGCTGAATAACCGTGTTTACCTCAAGATTATATTCAAGGAAACTGAAAGGTGTGTGAACTTACAGCATCATAGATTTCATCATTGTTCTCGAAGTCGCCGCCTTTTCGAGGGACAATATGGATGTGTACATGAGGAACTGTTTGCCCTGCTTGGGGACCATCCTGCAAGAATTACATTTATCACTAACTATCGAAATAATAAGATCCTATGAGTCCTCCTTTTTATATACACATCTTCCAAGGGCACAAAAAAATTAGAACATCCATTGATATTTAATACTAAAAATATATTTGAAAAGCCTAATAATACCGTTTCCTTTTAAATCAAAGTCCCAAAAATGAAAGAAATTTTGTGTGTTTTCATCCCACATGCAAAGGGGAAGCAGATGAAAACAAAACAAAACAAATTTTGAATTGAAAAACGTAGCCAGCTTACTTGTATTGCAAATGTAAGTGAAGAAGCTCTGTGGTACTTCTCAAGTTGCTTTCCAATTTTTTGGGCTGAAATCCACAAGTCACTAGTCTCCTCTGGGGTGAGGTCAACAAATCGCTTCACTTCACGCCTTGGGCAAACAAGCACATGTAGTTTATTGTTAAGGCAACCAAATTTCAGATGCCCCCGGGGTAACTTAGAGCATGAGACAGGTTATTTGAATTTTACAACTGACTAATATGAATGATTAAAAGCTGTATAGTTACTGCAAAGATAAATTAAAATTAGAAGAATAATGGTTAACTAACATGTCTGAATCCTGTTTGTTACCTCTTTCTTGGGTTGGGATAAAAAAAAAAAGATTAAACAAAAGGATATGACCTGCAAAAGAAAATGACGACATGTCAAAGTAAGTCGTGTGTGTGTGTGTGTGTGTGTGTGTGTGTGTGTGTGTAAACTTACCCTATCAGTCACAAAATATGATCTAAACCGAATGGCAGTTTTTGGGTTTAACTGTTGAGTTATTCATTCATATATTGTTTGGAATCTGTAGTTATGTATGTGAAGTATAATAATCAATCAGTTATCACTTGACCTTTTTGATAGTACAAACTAATGATTTGATAATAAAAAATATCAGGATAAAAACGAAAGCAGCTAGGGTTTGGTTTATACAACAAGAAGATGTGATATGAAATTGCAAATGAATGAGGAAAAATTAATTAATTACCAGGAAGAAGAGGGCGGAGATTGACCAAGGCATATGAAAGATGAGTGGAGTAAAAGACTTCCCTTTGATCAATCTTGTAGGCTCCAAATTTGTAATGTTCCTCCGTCTCCATCTTCTACACATCAAAACCGTCATTTCATTTCAAATCAAAATAAAACTCAAATTCCAACAGTTGATGATAGACCTGACCTCAGTAGTAGATGATGAACAACGGAATGATGCTCTTGCAATTGGGAAACGGACGGCGGCAGCTAGGGATGAACGAATACAGGAGACTGGCGAAACTAGCGTTGCCATTATTTATGCAATCAAATGCGATCCTAATGATAAATGTTTTTTACATGCTTCACCAAAGAAAAGAGGTCTAACCTAACCGGGTAAAAGACTTTGTGTTCCCGAGTTTCATTAAATGAGAGAAAATAAAAGATTTGGAAGGAAATAATTTTTAGCTGTGTTCCAGAGTTTCATTAAAGGAGAGAAAAGAAAAGAAAATAAGATATTTTTTTGCCTAAAATTAATCTTTCCAATTTGGAAAGAAACGAAGAGAAAGAAAAGAAGAGAATCCTTTCTTTTCTCTCCTTAACTTAACTCGGGAACACAGTGTTAACGGTAATCTATTCACTTAATGCGGTAAAATATCGGATATTGGTCAAGGATCGGTATTTGGGATATAGGTTATTTTGGTGAGATATCGGTAATTTTAATACAATGCAGAATCTATATATATATATATATATAAAGAGAGAGAGAGAGAGAGAAAGTGTAAAATACAATTAGGGTTAACGTATGACCAACGTGCGTGATTTTGTTCTATAACATGCGTGATTTTTGAAAAGTTTCATCAAAATCACGACTCGAATTGGGTACCGATTGGGTTCAATTTTCTTTTCGTTTCAGTTCAAATTGGCCATTGTTCGGTCAATTTCATCGAATTGTGTTCAAATTCATCGTTGATTTTGAAAAGTTTCATCAAAATGACGACTCGAAATCAAAACAGTAGAACGGAGGATGAAGGAACATGACTGTTTTGGGTCAAAAATCACACAAGGATAATGCAACCAAATCCGATTTTGTGAGGTGTGATGCTTGATAAGATGAACAAATGTATGAACAATGTATGAATGAAATGAATGTTGGACACAAGGATTTATACGAGGAAAAAGCCCTTAGTCTATGAATGAAATGAATGTTGGACACAAGGATTTATACGAGGAAAAAGCCCTTGATCAATGTATGATCTCCGGCACAAAAAACCTCGAGTGATGGAAACTACCGATCACCAA
>JARYGA010053654.1:0-14220 GCA_030545235.1 Helianthus tuberosus
AAAAAACACTAGAACATTATACTGAACAAAAATTGATTTGTTTATTATTTATGATTGATGTGTTGGGTTTGAAGCTCCTTGCTTGGGCTTGGTAAAAGCTTAGAAGACTTCGGTCCCATTTTGATCCATAGTTGTTTTCTTGTGCCATATATATATATTATATATATATATATAGGGAGGAGCTCATGCGAGAACCACCTTTATTGTGAGAACCGCGAGAACCAATGTGAACACAACCTAAAATAGCTAAAAAAAACCTACCCCCCCCCCCCCCCCAAAAAAAAAAACCTAAACCCCCCCAAGCTAAATGCTAAAAACTAAAACCTAAAAAAAACCTAACCCCCCCCCCCCCCCCCCCACCCCAAGCTAAAATGCTAAAAACTAAACCCCAAAAAAACCTAAAAATTTTTTTTTGAATTTTTTAATATTTTTTATGTTAAAATCGCTACTTTTCGAAGCAAAAAAAAAAAAGCCAAAAAAAATTTTTTTTTTTTTGCTTCGAAAAGTAGCGATTTTTTATAAAAAATATTAAAAAAAAAAAAAAAAAAAAATTTTGTGTGTTTTTTAGGCATTTTTGGTTGTGTTCACATTGGTTCTCGCAATAAGAGGTGGTTCTCGCATGATCTTCTCCCTATATATATATAGGGAGAAGATCATGCGAGAACCACCTCTTATTGCGAGAACCGCGAGAACCAATGTGAACACAACCAAAAATATATATATATAGGGAGAAGATCATGCGAGAACCACCTCTTATTGCGAGAACCGCGAGAACCAATGTGAACACAACCAAAAATGCCTAAAAATCACACAAATTTTTTTTTTAATATTTTTTATATAAAAATCGCTACTTTTCGAAGCAAAAAAAAAAAAAAAATTAAAATTTTTTTTTGCCACTAAAAGTAGCGATTTGAGCATAAAAAATATTAAAAAAAAAATTTGAGATTTTTTTTTTAGATTTTTTTAGGTTTTTTGGGGGTTTAGTTTTTAGCATTTTAGCTTGAGGGGGGGGGGGGGGTTAGGTTTTTTTAGGTTTTTTGGGGGTTTTAGTTTTTAGCATTTAGCTGGGGGGGGGGGGGGGGTTAGGTTTTTTTTTGGGGGGGTGGGGGTTAGGTTTTTTTAGCTATTTTAGGTTGTGTTCACATTGGTTCTCGCGGTTCTCACAATAAGGGTGGTTCTCGCATGAGCTCCTCCCTATATATATATATATAGGTAGAGGATCCTGTAAAAAGTGCTCAAAGTGTGAGAAGTGTGGGAAGTGTATTATAACACTATATATAATACTATATAACACCATATAAACACCGTATAACAATATGTAACACCATATAATACCATATAACACTTTGTAGCACTATATATCATTATATAACAAATATAACACTATAGGTTGTCTGATAGCATGTCTATGATAGATGTATAGTGTTATATTTGTTATATAATGATATATAGTGTTACATAGTGTTATATGGTATTATATGGTGTTACATATTGTTATACGATGTTTATATGGTGTTATATAGTATTATATATAGTGTTATAATACACTTCTCACACTTTAGGCCCTTTTTACACTATCCTTACCATATATATATATATATATATATATATATATAGGGCAAGGCTAGGTAGAAAACCCTATCTATATGAAAAACCTTAGAAAACCCAACCTCCCGACATTTTTTTTTTGAAAAAATTAACACATGTAATATACATGTTTTTAAGAGTTTTGGGCCAAAAAAATCAAAAAAGCGCCGAAGGGATCTTTTTAAAAAAAAAAAAATTTCAGCAATTTCTGTCATTTTTTGCTAACACATGTTAGGCGACCGGACATGGCTGAAATTTGTTTATTTTTTTTAAAAAAATCCCTTCGGCGCTTTTTTGTTTTTTTTGGCCCAAGACACTCTAAAACATGTATGTTACATGTGTTATTTTTTTCAAAAAAAAAAAAAATGTCGGGAGGTGGGGTAAAAAGGCCGGGAGATTTGGGTTTCCAGAGTTTTCTACCTAAATGTGGGTTTTCTGTCTAGCATTGTCCTATATATATATATATATATATATATATATTATATATAGGGCCAGGATCATTTCAGAACCATAAATATTTACAGAACTCGCAGAACTCCTAATAAGCAATCTTTTTATTTATATATTTTTATGTTTAGAATCATGTTAAGAGTAATTTTACCAATTTTTATATGTAATTTTATAATTACACATATGTAAACTAGTTTTTTTTGCATATATGTAATTAGTTATTACACATATATATAATTTGGCTATTAAACATATGTAAACTACTTTTAACATGTGTGTAATTATAAAAATACATATAATAGAAGATAAAAAGACCCTAAATACAAAAAAAAATATATAAAATGATTGTTTATTAGGAGTTCTGAAAGTTCTGCAATTATTTAGAGTTCTGAAATGAACCCAGCCCTATATATATATATATATATAGAGGAAGGTTAACGTACATTACGGCTTAACGTACATCACGTACGACAGGTAATTACGCACGTTCATTTTAAAATCACGCACGTTATAACTCAAAAATCCAAAATCACGCATGTTGAAACACAATAATCACGCATAGTGAAAACATTAATCACACATGTTATAGAACAAATCACGCACGTTGTCGTACGTGAAGTACGTTAAGCCGTAATGTACGATATACTTTTTCTATATATATATATATAGAGAGAGAGAGGAAGGTTAACGTACATTACGGCTTAACGTACATCACGTACGACAGGTAATTACGCACGTTCATTTTAAAATCACGCACGTTATAACTCAAAAATCCAAAATCACGCATGTTGAAACACAATAATCACGAATAGTGAAAACATTAATCACGCATGTTATAGAACAAATCACGCACGTTGTCGTACGTTAAGCCGTAATGTACGATATACTTTTTCTATATATATGTATGTGTGTATATATATATATATAGGATTCGGTTCAAATAAAAACCACTACGAGTTGTAGGAGAACCGTGAGAACTTTTTGATCCCGCGTGAGTTGGGCCAAATTGTTTTTTGCACAAACGTAGATAAAACATTATTAACACATTTGAAAGTAAATGGTCGAGGCGTTAATTCAAGTTTTTTTACGCACTGGTGTAAATTTTTACGGTTGATAACTTTTTTTATCAGGGCGTAAAAAAAACTTGAATCAGTCAAAACTAACGACTCGACAATTTTTTTGTACTTTTTTTTTCACAGATGTGTTTATAATGTTTTCATCTACGTTTGTGCAAAAAAAAATTTTTTGGCCCAACTAGCGCGTGATCAAAAAGTTCTCACAACTCGTAGTGGTTCTCATTTTAACACATCCCTATATATATATATATATACATATGAAGTTCATTTGAGAAGAATTTTCTTGAAAGAAGAAAAAAAAAATTAAGAGTAAATTGCCATAATCGTACCTGAGGTTTAGGTCTGTTTGCCAGTTTCACCCAAAATGACTTTTTTGTGCCAAATAGCCCTTCACCTTTGGTATTTTTTGCCATTTTCATCCAAACCACTAACTTAGTTTACTTTTTCTGTTAAGTTGAATGATATTTGGATGAAACTGGCAAATATAAAACCTCAGGGACGATTTTGGCAAATTTACTTAAATTCTTTTTAATTTCTTTTATCTATTTAATTTTGTCACATATATATAAAACAGAATATGCATGCAGTTCTTATAAAAAATAATAGTTTTGTCACATATTTTTTATAAATTTTCATCCAACCACTAACTCGGTTATTTTTTTCTATTAAGGCGAGGATCTTTTACATTTTATAAAGTAAGACAAAAATTAATTTCCCATTTTTTTATACACATCAATTTTATAAAAATAAAATCTACTTCAACCTCTAAATGCTTATATTTTATATTATAATACTTTTATGTCATTTTCTCATTTGCATTTTACTAATAAATGCTTAATTTCGTTCCTGATTAGAAACGTGCACCTGCTTTGTTGGATAACTTTATACAAGCGTTCTTGACGGGGCCTTTCTTTGTGTTATTAGAGGTAATTTGTCTGTGTTTTTTTTTTGGTATACATATGTGTGTGTGTGTGTTAACTGATTAACTGGTACAAGTGAGAACAGGTAACAATCGAAACTCACGGGTGAGCTTCACTTGCAAACACTTCTATGTTTGTTATTTATCTTTAAATAAATATTTCTTTGATTTACAAAAATCATATTATTAAAATAATGATCTAAACTTGTGTAATAGTCTAAACTCGTGGGTGAGCTTCACTCGCAAACTTTTCAATGTTCGTTATTTATATTCAACCTAGTCAAACTTAAAACTTCTATGTTACATTGTAAATATTGTTATTGATGAATGTAGGTACTTCAAATGACATTTGGTTATGAACCATATTCGAGTTTTAATGACCGTGTTAAAGCTAAAGTAGACGCCAACATTGCAAAGTGGAAGGAAGAGAAGCACAAGAAAAACTTCTAAATTATAAGTCAATGTCACAAAATGTAAATGGTGTTAATATTCTCACAATCCTCAACTCTGTCTCTCTCTATATATACATATATATATAAAGAGAAAGAGATAGAGTGAAAAAGGGTGTGGGAATATTATATAAGTGTGTGGGAATAAGATGACCCAATGTAAAACTTCTGAGTTATGACATTCGTAATAGGCTGCAATTTATGACGAAAAACGTAGCCTGCACCTTTGACACGGAAAGAATCATTGTTTTTAGCAAACACTAACACGTATAAGATCATGTTTTCATGCATCAAGAATCAAAGCAAGATCAAGACTTCAAGTTATACACATGTAAACACAGCATAACAACCAAGAGATAATTACCGGAAGCAAGCAAAGAGCCTAGGGATGAAGAAGAAGATCGAACAAGAAGGATTAGGGTTCTTGGTTTTCTTGAAGTCGCCTAGAGTGAGAGAGAGAGAGAGGGAGAGTGCGTACGTGAATGAGGGGGGCTAGGGTTTGGGTTTTATTTATTTATCTATTTATTTATTTTTAAAACCAACTTTCCATAAATGCATAAATGGTCCCTCAAGTTTGCAAGTTACAAAGTTGGGTAGAAAGTTACCAACATAAATTTGTGTGATGACTCTCAAGTCCTTCTAGTTGCAAAGTTAATCAAATTAACTTCGTATGTTTGTTCGTGTGCTACCAACTTGTGTGTTTATAAATTGTAAATAATAGAAAAGGGTTAACGGCGTTAACCAGAAAGTACCGTATGTCACAGTTCAAGCTTAAAAAGATGATGGAATCGACGATATAGTGATTTGTCCCCTATCCAGCAATCAATCCAAAATGGAATACCAGATCTATGCCCTACTACTATAATAATAAGTCTTTAAAGATCCAAGTTTACCTTTGCGTAGTCCGCTTGCATTTTGTAAATACACACCTCGGGATAGATGGCTTAATAGGGATTATATGCCCTGTTCTTGATCTTTGGTGAATTGCCAAAATAATGTTCCAGCAAAGTCTATGCTTTTTTGTCTTAAACTGCCACCACCACTTCGTTAACATACCCACGTTTTCCGCTTTTAAGGGTACAATTACAAGTCCCCTCTTATCCATTGGAGCCATGACTTTTTCCCTGGCCACCCATGACATTTTCGCACGTTCTTCTGCCTCTCCTCATAAAATTGTCTCCTAATCTTATTTAACCGATCCAATATGCACTCAGGTGTTCGGAATAAGAAAAAATAGTATGTCGGTAATGAGTCCGATACGGATTTGATTAAGGCTACCTTTCCACCAAAAGAAAAATGCTTTGCCTTCCACTATGATAACCGGGATTAAAACATGTCTATGACTGAAGTCCAAGTCTTTGCTAATTCATATTAGCCCCTACTTATAACCTGAGATACAAAAATAGAAAAGGCCCGTGCTTACCCCCACTCATTCATGCTATGTTCAATACCTCATCCTCCTCTACCCTCACTCCATACAATTTGCTTCTTGACATATTACTTTTAAGCCCGGGCATTAGATAAAAACCCCTAAAGATTCTACATATATTTTTAACATTTTCTTCCGGCCATTCACCTACGAAAATTACATCATCCATGTAAAGCTAATGTGATAAAGTCCATTCCTCGCCCGATAGCCGAATCCCATGAAAAAACCCCACATAGCATGCTTGTTTGACAACACATGAGAGAACACTCATAACTAATATAAATAAGAAAGGGGACAATGAGTCACCTTGTCGAAGCCCACAGAAGCATTGAAACTCACGTGTAGGGCTCCCATTTATGAGCACAGAGGCTGTAGTTATTGCTAGAATACTTGAAATCCGAGTTCTCCAACTTTGGGGAAAGTCCATCCGCTCCAAAACCAAATCTAGGAAGTCCCATTGAACGGATTCATATGACTTTTCAATGTCGATTTAAAAAATAGCCCATTTTATTTAGATTTCCTTATCCAAGCCAATACTTCATTCAAAATCAATGGTCCGTCTAAGATGCTTCTTCTAGCCACAAACGCGGGTTGTTCATCCGTGATTAAGGCCCCGATTACCTTTTCAACCTCTCCTCCATAAATTTTGAGATAACCTTGTTAATAATCTTAATTAGACTTATAGGCCTATAGTCATTTAAGGAAATCAGATCCTTTTTTTTCAATTAATGCGATGAATGAGGAAGAGCAGCCATAATTAACTACCCCATCTGAATGGAAATTATCTAAACAAATTAACGAAGTCGTCTTCCAAATGGTCCCATAATTGTTTGATGAAGGTGAAGTTGAACCCATCGGGTCCTGGTCCAAATCGAACCCAATAGACGAATTACACGATATGCGGCATGCAAATGAAGGCAAATTTTAGCATTTATGGAGTAGCATGGGATCAAAATGAATCGGGAACTTATGGAAGCTGAAGATGAAAGATCAGAGTTTCGTTGATGAGTTTGCTAGTACGTTATCTGGGTTTGCTTCAAAGTCAGCTTCTTTGGGTTCTACAATTGATAAGCCTAAATTGGTCAAGAAGTTTCTGAACGGGCTACCGAGACGATTTATTCACATGGTGGCTTCTAATGAACATGTAGTTGATCTTAAAACAATTACTTTTGATTATGTTTTTATCATTTAAATCATATGAAGAATGGATAAAAGACGAGGAGACTAAAGAGAACAACCAAGGTAACCTAGTGTTTACAAAAGTCGAGTCCTCACGTAAAACTGGAACCTCGATTTCTATAATGGGAAAGGAAGAGACTGAGGTAGAGGTCAAAACTAGGATGATGAGAATCAAATGGAAGTCAAAGCCAAGATGGTCAAGATTAAGCGTCAAAGAAGACGAGTCAAATAACTAATGATTGTCAATATGGAAGAAAGGATAGATCATAGTAGGGATGAGTATTTGGTACCGTACCGATCATTTTCAGTATCGGTACCCATTTTTCAGGACCAGTACCATACCGGTTATTTACTGGTACCTGGTTTTTCAGTACCGGTCCGGTACCATGCTCATCCCTAGATCACAGGTTCCGTGTTACCGTTGTGATAAATTGGTCACCTCACATCACCGTATCCTGAGCGTATAAAGAAACAGGAAGAAGCTAACTTAGCTGAAACCGATGATTTATATCCATCTTTGTTTTGATGAGATGTGATCAAGTAAGGGTTTTCCTCATTAAAGAAGGGGTCATTCCAAAGCGTTTTAAGCCCGAGCCAATGGAGAAAGACAATTGGTATCTCGACAACGGAGCATCGAATTACATAACGGGTTATCAAGCTTGCTTCATTGAACTTAATGAACGTGTCACAAGAAGGGTAAAATTTGGATACGAGTCTTGCATTGATATACTAAGAAAGGGGTCGGTATTATTTGAAGGGAAAAATGGGGAGCAACGCGTGTTGATCGATGTTTACTACGTACTGAGTCTACAAAGCAATATCTTAAGTCTTGGTCAAGCAACGAAAGGTGGATGTGGTATTCACATGAAACACGATTTTCTAACCATTTATGATGTTATAGATAGGCTTATGATGATACTGATAAGGACCAAGATTTGTTTGCACAAGATCATCCTCAAGATAACATGTCTCGGTACACAAGCTAGCCTGACTAGAATGGAGAATTCTATAGGTCAGAATCTTCTCAAGGATCCAAGTTTAATGGAGAAACCCAAAATTCAAAGTCCAAGGAAAATGTTCAAGAAATTAAGAAAAAGCCAAGCAAGGGATTCAAACCTAAAGAATGATGAGTAATGATCAAAAGAAGCATGTGTTTGTACAACCTAAATGGAGCCCAAAGAATACAACAAGAGATTAAGAAGAACCTTTGGAGAATCAAGACAAAGATGACAAGCTTGGAGACGAAAGCCCGCTTATTGTTGTATCAACAATTGGGGGATGATTGTTGGCTCAATTGTTGTTTGGCATGAGTGAGGAGTCTAACCCGATAATTAAATGGGTTTAAACAAGTCAGAAGTTGGGGGGATCAAATTTGACAATTTGGTTAAGTTTTTTAATTGTATTATAAGTAATATGGTAATGTCCTGACTAGCAAGGTAGGATTATATACTAAGTTAAGATTTGACATTATTAAGAGAGAATAATCGAGTTATGGTTTAAGAGTCTGTAATTAGTTTTTTATTTATATTTTCTAATTAATATACTGGAGAGTTGTTATATTTGTGTTCATGCTCTTGTGTTCGTGATTCTTAGACTTAGCTTGAAAAACTAAACAAATGATTAAAATAAATAAATTGGTTGTATACACACACATTTTTGGGTTTTATTTTCACTAGACATGCTCTTTTAATTTTTTTTTTCAATTTTTATAAATCAACTGTTGGATACATAAATAACATGGGTTATCTCTAAAAAGTATATGAAAAAACATTAAGAAATAAGATTAACTTACAGAAGTAACCATGGTATTCCACTTTCATGTTTGATAAAAACGTACGATTATGAGCAAGGATCTCTATCTGTTTACTTTTTATAGTATCATTTGGATAGGGCCTTTATCGATGTCTTAAATCAGAGTATAGACTACTATTGACACAAAAACATAATTATGATGGGCCGTAGCTTGTGTTCCATGCCTTCTGTTTCGTGTAATTGAGGTCCATTATTCTTCAGTTATTCAAACAAATTGATAATCCTATATGTATTTGGGAAAATGTCAATAGTAGTCTAATGTCACAGAATAGTAATCAAGTTTTAAAATGTTCTAATTAGATTAATTATATCATTTTTGTCCCAATTAGATAACTTAACATTCAAATCGAGCCATGTCCTTTTTTTGCATGTGTCGAGAAAAAAAATGGAGCATAAGATGTTGGGTAGGATTATTTTAATATATAAAATTATATTGATTAAAAATAAAAACACTTTAATTACATTAAAAATTAAAAAAAAAAACTAGTTACAGTCCACGTCATCACTCAGCGTTAGCATCAAATTAAAGGAAAAAAAGAAACAAAAATCCATATCATCACGGTTACCTATGAAATAGATGAAAAAAACCCATAATTTTATTGAAAAATGAATGTTGAGTGACATGATTGGAACACTTTTGAAACTTGAGTGATCTAATTGGAACACTTTTAAAACTTACTTATCATTCTACAAAGTTACCTCCTTTTCTTTTTGCAATCAACTATATATATTTATAATAGTATTTCTTACACATAACAAAATATATATTACATTTTGTAATCAACTATCATAATTATTATATATAGTGTAAGATCAAATACAAATTAGTCTTAACATACAAAATGGTCTTAACATAAAAAGTGAAAAAAAAAATTATTTATTTTGAATTTTTTCCATCTACTTAAGTATGATGTTTAAATGCAAAATGCAAAAAAAAAAAAATGTGTATTTACTCTAGTAGAGTCATTATGTAATTACTCTACTAATATAAATCACGAATTTTTTTGTTTTTTTATTCAGGGACTATAATACATGCTTGAGAAGATTGAAATTTTTTTTAAATAAAAATAAAAATTTTCCTCCTTCACTTCTCATGTTAAGCCCAATTTGTACGTTTAAACATATTTGTACCAGAACCTAACCCTAGGGGTGTTCATCGAATCGAATATCGAATTTTTGAATTATTCGAATAATTTTTATTTTTCCTTGAATTCGTATTCGATTCGAATTCGATTAAAACTTACCGAATTCGATTCGAATTCGTATTCGAATAAAAAACCCAATTCGTATTCGATTCGTATTAGATTAAAAATTCGAATTCGAATAAATTCGATTTAATTTAGATTCTTTAAAAACATGTAAAAACTATCAAAATGAAACATAAATTTTAAAGCAGCCATAAAACACGATATCACATTAAAAAGTTACAAATAAAGTACCATAAGTCTAAAATTTAAAACGAGAAGTCGGGAATAACCACTCCACATTACAAGTTAATATTTTTAGGGTTATAAATTTATTGATAGATTTGTTACTTAGGTTTTAGTTATGAGCCATGTAGTAGGTTTGGTAATGGGTAATTTTAATACTTGGAAAAAAATTAAAAATAATTTATAGTATAGCTTAATAAAAGTAATATATGCATTATATATAAAAATAATAAATAAAAATGTATAATTTTTATTCGAATTTCGAATCGAATCGAATTTGAAATTACAAATTCGTATTCGATTCGTATTCGATTTACTTTACTCGAATTGAATTGAATCGAATTCGAATTCTTATTCTTATTCTTATTCTTATTCTTTTAATCGAAACGAATTCTTGATAATCGAATCGAATATAAACGAATTTCGAATTTTTCGAATTCGAAACGAATTATGAACACCCCTACCTAACCCATTATATATATATAACAACAAATTTCTTTTTAAATCCTGTATATTTAATATGTAGTTACATATTTATAATAGTATAATTTCATAATTCATACAAATAACAAATATATATTACTTAGTTATTTCTATCATAGTTATTATATAAAATATATTTAATATGTAGTTATAGATTTATATAATATAAAATTAGTTTTATTACATTTATATAAAGATTAAGCTCGCCTAGGCCTGTGGGCCTTCGGCATGCAAAGTTCGGGATTTAGCTTGTTTAAGTTTGCCTCGATTCAAATTTTTAACGAGTCAATCTCAAATAACTCATGATAAAGGGACCCTACTAGTTTACACGCCTACTTTGTTCTTGAATCCGGGATTCAGTAAAGAAAAAAAGTTAAATGACAAAAGCATCTTACAACAATTAGTTAAAGCTAAGAAGATTTATGTACATGGGCAAAAATGTTGCAAGAAACCGTTCTGGTCTCTATCTTGATTGTCACAATTTGACATGCCAACGACCACACATGATCACATGTTGGAGGCGATAATTGTTTAAGGAATGTAAGAAATGGCTTTACACTTGCCATGACCAAAAGTTAACAAGCGAATTGTCAAAATAAGAATAAAGGTTTATTCTTTACAACCAAAACAAATATTAGGTCATCATCGCCTATGTCCCCACCCATAATATATGAAAGTATTATTTTAATATGACACACACACTTTATATGATTTTTTTAACTAATTAGTGTATCAAACACTTGTACCTTGTGTATAAACGACAGAAATGTCTTTCTATTTAATATACTTGTTTTTTGGATAATGGGAGTTAACTAAATTCAAATTGGTAAAATTCGAAATCACATAGACTTAAATACTAATTAGGTTTAAAGAAATTCGCCGTGTTGCGGCGAATTTCTTTTTGTTATTTAGTCTGGTTTACATGTGTTTTGAAATTACTACGAGCGTGTTGCGAAAGGAACTGCTGATAATAATAAAAATAAAATGTAGAAAAAACACTAAAAGATAACCGAAAGAAAATCAACAAAAAAAGTTGTATGGTAACGATGTTGTTCGTATGAAACCCGTGGTCAGAGATGAGCAAATTGTTCTGGGTACCGGTACCAAATTTGCCGAACCGAAAGATCTTAAGTACCAATTCGGTACCGAATTTTGGCGTTCCTGGTACCGGTTCACTACCGTTTTTTACCTTCATATACCGGTACCGTAACCGGTATTTTCGGTATCAGTACCGATTCTGTATCGGTTGGCACCGAGCTCAACCCTACCCCTGAAACTAAAAAAAAAATTAAAAGTTGAAGAAAATCAACAAAAAAAAGTTGTACGATACCGTTGTTCGTACGGTAACCGTGATCAGGGATGAGCAAATGGTACTGGGTAGCAGCACTGAATTTCCCAAACCAAAAGATTTCCAATATCAATTCGACACCAACTTTTGGCGTTTTCTGTATTAGTGCCGGATTTTACCTTCATGTACTGATACCGAACAGGACCGTCCCGGTATTTTCGATACCAGTACTGGTTCGATACCGGTTGACACCAAGCTTATCTCAACCCCTGATATTAAAAAAAGGATTAAAGTTAAAAAGTAAAGAAAATAACTATTATTATAATATTAAAAAAACTATATATTATTATAATATTAAAATCACTATTCATTTCAGTTCGTTTAGTAATATATAGTAATTTACTTATATATATATATATATATATATATATATATATATATATATATATATATAGGGTTGGGTTATATGGAAAACCCCATCTTTTTGAGAAAACCTTGGAAACCCAACCTCATCCATTGATTTTGTTTCATCCAAGTAGATCAATGGTTGAGCTTTTTTTTGGTGTCTTTTACATTTAAATAAAACCGTAAATTATACATAAGTAAAGGAGAAGGACATTTAAGGTATTGAAAATCTGACTTTTCTCTTACACACATCAACTTTATTTCTCTTACACACACATGTTATCTCTCTCTCCTCTCTTCTCTGTCTTCAATCAAGATCATGATGAACACCAAACACAAGTTTAGATCTTCAAGTTCAGATCTACATCGTGTGAAAGAGAAAATGTTTGAAGATTGTTGTTTAGAGAGAGAACGATAGCAGGATGAAGGTTTTTAGAGAGAGGAATTTGTTGTTTTAGAGAGAGAAACAACAATCTTCATCATGTTCATCTATAACACCAAGAACACACATACAAGTGTGTGAGAGAGAAAAATTTTGAAGTTGTTGTTTTAGAGAGAGAACGATGGCACGATGAATGTTTTTAGAGAGAGAAAGTTGATGTTTTAGATAGAGAAACAACAATTTTTATCACAAAGACACATGCACAAGTGTGTGTGAGAGAAGAAGGTTTGAAGATCTTCTTCGTGTTCATAGGACGGTTCTAGATCTGGTAAGTGTTCTTGAAATATCATTTCACACTTGATTTTTTGTTGAAATGGTTGTTAATATGTTTTTATGGGCTGAAAGTGTTCTAGTAATGGTTAATGTTCATGTATTTTAAACAAATCGAAAACTTTAGGATGAGATTTTGAACGGGTTTTTTTGTTGGTTTGGTTGCTTGTTTGGGGATTTTGATCTTAACAATAATTGTTTTTTTTTTGTTGGTTTGGTTGCTGGTTTGGGCTTTTGATCTGAACAGTAAGTGTTTTTTTTTGTTGGGTTGTTTGATTTACAGAAACAGACCCATAACATGTGTTAAGCACCTGTTAGAATGATATATAACGTGTATTGATTTACAGAAATAGATCCATAAATATATTCAATTGACAAGTTGGATGGATGTAGGCGACGTTAATGCGGGGACATTGAATAAGTCAAATCTTTTGGGAAAGAACTCTTCGTTCGTTTATAACATGTGTTAGTGGTTCATGCTGTAACAGAACACCATGATGTAACCTGACATGTGTTCATGTATAACATGTGTTAAGTGTAACACCCCGAAAATGTAAAACTTTATATTAGAATTATAAAGTATAAATAAACAAGAATTCACTAACTAGGAATTTTTAACCTAGTTAACTACAAATCTAGAAGTAACTTATGATAGGGTTAAAAACAATCAAACATTAAATAGAAACGAAAGATGAGGGGCCTATGTTGCCAAACTTGAAACTTAATTTCATAAAAATAAAAATTTAAAACACACCAAACACACCTTGAGTGTGTCTGGTCGTACAAGAAGCAGGAGGGCGACAAGGGTTCTTCACCAAACCCTAATTCTCACAAAAATTGATCAATTGAAGGTTCAATTCAGCCCAAAATCGAAATCTGAACATAGATTATTGATCCTCATCGCAAGAGGATTACAAGGTATGTAAAATTTGATGAAAACTCTCAATTCGAAATTCTCATGAAATTGGGATTTTCTGAAATTTAGGGTTGCATGTTAGTTA